>JANSMC010000069.1:0-114840 GCA_029299015.1 Ophiostoma montium | reverse complement strand
GATCACATGTCTAACCACGTGCCAGAAACAGTACATAGTACTTGCACCAATGTAGATGGGGCACGACTTACCCCCCTGTCGTATAGTACCCATAAAAACAGTACAGCACCGGGGGGAGAGGACTTACCCATCGTACCTCCGTACGCTTGCCAGATTGTGTAGACTTGTTAGCGTTTCGGGATGCTCCTCTCCTAGCACTTTCTTGTATGCCTTTACTCCTTGGCCGTACATCGCCTCCGCCTCTGCTAATCGGCCCTGCCGTGTGTAAACTCCTGCCAGGTTGTGTAGACTTGTTAGCGTTTCGGGATGCTCCTCTCCTAGCACTTTCTTGTACGCCGTTACTCCTTGGCCGTACATCGCCTCCGCCTCTGTTAATCGGCCCTGCTTCATGTGTAAAAGTGCTAGGCTGTGTAGACACAACAGCGTTTGGGGATGCTCCTCTCCTAGCTCTTTCAGGGCTATGTCGAGCGCTTGCTGCTGTAGCCCTTCTGCTTCTCGATAGTGGCCATCAATGTAAATGCAATATGAATATGCGGTGAGAAAGTTGGCATTGTGACAACGACCGTTTTGGGATGAAAGTGCGTAGGACGCATGTGGCAATAACGAGCGCCATTTCTCTCGCTGCAGTAGGTCCGGCTCGTCCAAGGCAGATTCCAGCGTTGACATGGCCTTTTCCATCCAGGAACTCAACGTATCCTTCTTCCGTAGCCAGTTCCGCGTGACAATGTGCACCAAACGGTGCATGTTGAAAATGCCGTGCGTCCTTTGCTCGGTGAGGAAAGAGTATGCCTTCAGCGTGCCAAGAGCATCCATATCTGCCTTGCGCGGCGGCCCGGGTAGAAGAAGGGTCTGCGGGATGTCCTTGTGATCAACACAGGCCATGAACGAGAGATATTCTGCGGCGAGGGTGTCGCGCTGCTGGATTTGCGCAAATGAGATGAGCCATGTTGTCGCCACCGGGTTTTGAACGCCTTCATAGCGGTACTCGTCCTCAAACTCCTCGCTCAGCAGTTCAATGGCGTCACTTTCCTGCTCGCTCATGAGCTGCAGATACGACCCAATTGTGATCGTGTTTCTGTTGATGTATGCGGCGGCCTGCACTAGGGCGAGTGGAAGATAGGCGAGTTGACGTAGCAGCGCTGTCGTGTCTTCCTTGTTCTGCAAGAGATTGTCGTCTTGGAGATAATTTTGTAGAAGCTTCTCGCAACTCTCTTCGTCCATCTCAGAGAGCGACATCACCTTTCTCCCAGGAAGAAGATCAACCGCTGCCTTTTTGTCGCGTGTTGTGACAACAATCGTGCCGAACTTATTCTGCGGAAGACTCTGGGAAAGACGCCGGGAGCCTGACGCTGTCATCGTCTCTTTCAAGACAGTCATGTCATCAGCGTTGTCGAGAACCAGAATCCATCTCCCACTGTCGTTGCTGCCCAGGTAGTCGTGCAACATCTTGCAAAGGTCTGCCTCTCCGTCTTTCCATCCCGGAAGGCCAAGTTC
This sequence comes from Ophiostoma montium, assembly GCA_029299015.1. Taxonomy (NCBI): domain Eukaryota; kingdom Fungi; phylum Ascomycota; class Sordariomycetes; order Ophiostomatales; family Ophiostomataceae; genus Ophiostoma; species Ophiostoma montium. The sequence goes on along the minus strand of JANSMC010000069.1, from coordinate 113,346 downwards.
TTGCGCGGCTTTCCGGTAGTCCCGTTCGATGGTCTCTTTGCTCACACAGGAAACCCAAAAAACGGAGCAGTCGGGGCTCTTTTTGCTGGCTCGAAAGACAAACTCCAAGACGAGCTGTGTTTTTCCAATGCCGCCAAGTCCAGTGACGGCCACTTTGGTAGTCTGCATGATTGCAGAATGCATCTCGTCGAGTTGCTCCAATTCTTGCTCGCGACTTGTGAAACCAGCGTTTTGCTCAAATGGGACGAGCCAGGCACGCTCTTCTTTTTGCATCTTAGTAAGAGAGTAACAGTCATGAGGGGGAAGACAAATGCTTACTCTGAGGTCGTGTGGTGGCGTTTTCGACTTTTTGCCGCAGTCGCCGGAAAGCTTCGTCTTCTTCCCCATAGTTTGGCACCATTGACACGCCAAACACGCCTAAAAGGCAATATGCTCTGTCTTCTGCTCTGGTGGTTTTCCGGTTTTCGGCCCATCGAAACCGGTCTTCGACGTGGAACTGGGCAAGGTCCTCGCCCCGAAGTGCTCTCAGGGGTATTCCTGTGATTTCGTGTATTGTCTGCTCGAGGGAAGTCTTGTCCCCTAGCGACTGGCGGTCCTTTGAGAAAAATTCCACGTGTTTCGGGGCCAGGAGCTCCTGTAGCGTCCATCCCCTGGTGAACCAGCGGCTCTTGCGGAAGCTTTCATCCCATGCGGGCGCAGACGATGGCTGTGTTGATGAGCTGCTGCTGCCGGTGACTTCAACGTCGGACAGATAGACGTAGCAGCGATGCGCGTTCTTGTACCAGCGGAACATGGAGGTGATGGACTCGGACACCACAGCGGAACTCGATTTGTCGATGCAGCAGGTGTCAACCCAAAAGTACCGCAGGCCGTCGCGCTCTGTTGCTTCAGCGCAAAATCGAAGCTTCTCATATCCCGGCTTGTTCTCTCCCGTGCGGTCACATATGTCTTGGTATGTCACCTCTTCAGCCTCTGAGCCCCATGTGTGCGAGAGGATGGCATAAATAGGGATGTGCCCGGGAAGAAAGTCTTTAGTCAGGCGTATGCCGTCTGCAGTGCGTTCGAGAAGACGCATCGTGTTGGTGTGTGATAATTGTCGTGTTTTTTTTTTGTTTGGTTGTTTGGCCGAAATCCGTTTGACCGAGGATGAGAATGAGGACGAAGATGGGAGAAGCGTCAGGAAAGAGGAATCGCGGGGTTCGAATGTTGGGCGGTAGGAGGAAGGAGGGCCGCTGCCACGTATCTCATTATTATTGACCCAAATGTCTTATCCAGAAAGTGCACTTTCGGGCGCAAAAGGTGCACTTTTGGGCGCCAACTAGAGCCCGATTCTCGCCTGATCAACACAGCTACGAAGTATGCTCGTCAACTGTGCTGTATGGGTAGGTTGCCTCGAAGGCTCTTTCTCAAAGATGGACGCATTCTCGTCGGACAAAGCGCCTCGGGCGGTGGCACTTGAGGCAACAGCACGGATGCTCTTCCCCCGTAATGCGAGGCACAGTGGGAGGCGCATTAAATACGACTTCCTGTTCTTCGTGCCTGCCGTGTACAGATCTTCGTTCCAGGGGTGCGTGCACAAGATCAAGGAAGGAAGGACACGGCCTTACGGGGCTCCTTCCGTGTTTATGCTACGTAGTAGCAACTCTCCGCTTGTAAGTCGTCGTAGGACAGATATTGTATCATTGAGGGAAACTGCATATCGCAGCTGTGACGCTTCATGTCCTTGCGGTGATGTGGACTGCCTGGCTAAACAATCCGCCTGGCGAGGCAGTATGGTCATCACAGTGTCCGGATTCCATAACAATGTGCACAAATGGATCACAAGGTGACCCCAACTGATAACTTGTGATTTTGAGGCTTTCAAAGTAAAGCCGAATTGTGTCCAGAGTGGCCCCCAGTCAAATGTCTGTATTTGGAGGTGTATTGAGGCAATCAACAGGGCTACTCAGCATGGGCAGAGCCCTCGTATTCTGGAAATATTGCGTTGAAAAGGGCTCGGCATTTTGACCCGTTGAGGGCAAGTCAAAAGGCGCAGCAATGTGCTGTTTCTGCCCTTCTTAGGCACCAGCAAGTATTCTACCGTTGTACACCGCCTTGTCCCTGAAAAAGCTCGCAGCCTCGTTCTGTCATCTTGGCCCGGAATAGGTGAAGAGGTGCACGGCTCTGACAAGAAACACTCGGGCTGCCTTGTCGTTGCCCGCGGGAGAACCCGTGGGGCCCTGGAAAAGAAAGATAAGAAATAATAATCTAATTCCGGCCCGGCAGTTGGCTAAGACACTGAGCCGCTTACACTGACTTCATTCCTTTGTTGCTCATTCCAATTACCAAGTCCCTTTCTATTCGTTCACTTCGCATTCCGTTTCATTATATCGTACCATGTCCATTCCTTGCTCATCACCCTCTCCTCACATACGTAGCCTAGTCACTGGCGGAAGCGGTCAAGACGTGTCTCGCCAACGGCCAAGAATGGACCGGCGACGGTCCGAGGCAGACGATAACAGCAACTGTTGCATTTCTCCCAGCCAGGCCGACAAGACATTTGGCTGTACGAGTACGAGTGGATACTTCTGAACAGTCAGCCGGAAAAGTCACTAACAAAGAGTACGAGTATCAAAAGGCTAATCTTAGAGCACCTTCCAAAATCGATTCATCAGAGCGCCTTCCCAAATCGACTATAATTCAGCGACACTTTTCACGTGCCTGCCTGAAGGGATGTAAAGACACTGTGGCTGCATCGGCCGTGTTTCGTGATGTTTCGTTTCCATCCACACCTTGCATCACGCCAGCCAGGCCATGCGCAATCGAGACTCGGTCTGCATGCTACTTGCTTGGCTCGTGGTTCCTTTACCGCCGAGCATGGCTTTTCGCTCCCGTCCCTTTGCCCCTTCCGCGGTCGTTAGCTTCGTCTTTTTCATTTTCTCCGTGGGTCACCCTTGACGCCTCCTCGCATCCACCCGACAGACTATTGAGTACGAGTACTCGTACCACAAAGACTCGACCCCCCCATTTTCGCATGTCTCAGCTCAGGGTATCAATCGATTTCCATCCATCGGAAACTGCAACTTTTCCATAGCCCCCCCAATCGCAATCTTCAGGGCTGGCATCCAGTTTCCAATTTGCCCTTTTTGATTTCCCCACCCCATTCCAACGGTCATCGATTGGGTGTGTTGGACGTCAGTGTGGCACCACCCTTTGGCCACTTTGCTCGTCTGTCGACGGCCACAGCACTTTGCATGCCGGCCAGATCAGAATGGCGCCGAGCAATTGCGAGCCCCAACAGCGCATACGTACGAGTACGAGTCTTCTCTCGACCGAGCACGCGGATTCTTCACCAAACGCCATCCGCCGGGGATCCACGTCTGCGTCTCTCCCCTCCTCTTCTACAAGTACCCTGACTCGCTTGCATCCTGTTTTTCGCTAGACTTGCAGTTTGCAGATCTTAGTCCCAGTCTACCGTCCCCAGATTTGCAGACATCCTTCACAGCTACCCTCGTTCCGTCTTGTTCCCGCAAGGCTCTACCGGGTTCCCGTCCTGGTGACCATCCTGTTGCCCTTCACTGTCCTCTCATGGCGTGTCTTGCGTCTCGGCCTCTTCTACGAGCACATCCTGCCTACAGCCCCTTGCTGCCGCAGTGATGCTCTGGTACCTCTTGTATCCGTTACGAGGGTATGTTGTCTTCTTGTGCCTCACATGCTCCCTCCTGCTCCCTCTTCCCAGACAACTGACGACACAGCACGACAAGCGCCCCCAGCCTCAGCCCAGACCATCCGCTGCGACGCTTCCTGACGCGCTACGGCACCGGCGTCGCGCGCAATGTCGCTTCCACGCTCATCATCTTTGTGGCCGTCTCGGCCGCCCTGCTGTACCCCATCCCCTTTCTCTATACCGACGACTATGCGAGCGGCGCATCCAACCTGCCGCTGCATGTCTGGACCAATGCCAAGCCAATCAAGGGCGGCATCGCTGTCGATCCCGACGTCATCATGCGCTCGATCTGGGTCCACGGCAGCTATATGAAGGCGCTGGACCGCGACGTCCTCCTGGGCGCCCTCGAGCTCCAGGACCACCTGCTCGGGCCAACCGCCGGCTTTGACCCGTGGCAGCCATCCTCCGGCGCCGGCCATGCCGTCCGCCCCGACCCGCTCACTGACCTGACCGTTGCCGAGCGCGATGCCTTCCATGTCGTCAACGGCCTGACCAACCAGTCTTGGTTCTTCCACTCGCCCCTGCTGTACTGGCTGAGCGACCGTGACGCCATAGGCGACGACGCCAGCATCCTCAGCACGGTCAACGAGCACAAGAAGCAGCACACGTCGGTCAATGTCACGCTGCGTCACTCAGTCGTCTTTAGCGGCAAGCGCTTCCAGGACCGGGCCCTCGTGGCTGCCGACGCCCTGGTCATCACGCTGATCCATCTCCGCGACTCGCCCGTCGGCCGCCAGTGGGAGCGCAAGGCTGCTGAGCTCGCCGCCCGCGCGTCCGACAAGTGGGATGTCTACCTCAAGAACCCGGACAGCCCGTCGAGCCAGCTCTACGAGTTCCAGTTTCTACCCATCTCGCTGCAGGACGTCATCATGCTGGCCATGGCCTACGGCCTCACGTTTGCCTATGTCGTGCCGAACCTGTTGAAAATGCCTGCCATCAAGTCGCGGCCCGGCTTGATCTTGACCGTACTCACCCAGATTTTTGTGTCCATCATGTCGAGCTTCACCGTCTGTGCCGTGCTCAAGATCGACCTGTCGCACATTCCGAGCGCGGCCTACCCCATTGTCATTGTGTCGATGAGCCTGGAAAATATGCTGCGGCTGATCAAGGCCGTCATTGCCACCAACCTGCAGGACAGCACGAGCAGCCGCATCGGCGCAGCGTTTGGCAACACTGCGCACGTGGCCTTTGCCAGTGTCTTGGAGCACCTGGTGCTGCTCTGGTGCATCGCCCACGTCGCGACGTCTGCGCTGTCCGAGTTTTGCGTCTTTCTCGCCATTGCCATTGTCTTTGATTTTGTCTGCCTGTCGACCTTTTTCCTGGCTGTCCTGAGCTGCGAGGTGCGACGGTCAGAGCTGTCGGAGATTCTTGAAAAGTCGTCGTCGGCTCAGCGCGACAAGCAGTCATTCAGCGATTTCGCCTATCCATACGCCTACTACCGCCACCAGTCGCTTGGCCGCCCAGCGCCGCCGCCGCGGCCGTCGTGGGTGGCAGCCATGCTGCAAGGCCGCGCCGATGCCAGCACGCGCATCGCGGGGACCATTATCCTGCTCGGCTTTGTTGCCATTGCGCAGTGGCACTTTTTTGGCAGCGAGAGCATCTTCCAGACGCTGTGGCGGCTGTTGGCCCTCGGCGCGTCGTCGGGTGGCGAGCTGGGCGGCGGCGGCGGCAACCTGACGAGCTGGAACAGCGGATCGGCCCTGCATCAGGCACGCAGTCCGACGTCGTGGCTGCGCATGCAGGACCACGAGACGGCACAGGAGGTGATTAGCGTTGTGAAGCCGCTGGCGCACAGCTACGTTGCGCGTGTCTACGAGCCGCTCGTGTTTGTGCTCAAGGGCAGCGACCGCATGCCGTCGGTGACGGAGCGGCCGTTCTTGCCGGCGGTCTACGACTTTGTCCACCACGAGTGGCAGCCGTTTCTCGTGGCCATTCTGGTTCTCACGGCGGCCATGCGCATCCTTGTCAACTACCTGCTGTGGAACGAGACGGGGGCGGCCGGCTACGCCGACAACGACGCCGACAGCACCGACTCGCGGCTGTCGGTACGGACACTGGACCGCGGCCATGCGCTGGACGTGGCGCTGCTGGCGGCGGCGCCCGACGGCCTGGTGGTGTCGGTCGGGCTGGACCGGTGGATCCGCGTCTGGAACGTGCCATTTGGCGGCATGAACTACAGGGTGCCGAGCCAGGACGCGCCGTTTGACGTGCCATTCCCCGTGCTGGCGCTGGCCATTGACGCCGACTCGACGTGGCTGGCGATTCTGTCGTCGTACCAGGTGGCGCTGTGGAATGTGGAAGCCAAGCACTGGGGCCCGTCGATTGCGGTGGACTTGTGCGGACAGAAGCCCGAGGCGTTTTTCTTCACACCACACCAGAAGCAGTACGTATGCTCGTTGGTGGTGGTGCGGCGCAACGGCACGCTGGTCGAGCTGTGGGCCGACACGGGCGAGTCGGTCGACTATCCGATCTGCAAGAGCCCGGTGGTGTGTGCGGTGCCGCTGCACCTGCCGCAGCTGTCGACAGCGTTTCCCGGCGGCGCGTTTGCCATTATCACGGCGTCGCGCAACTGCTGCATCCACCGCGTCACGGCGGTCGGCGGCGACGGCTGGATGTCGGAAGAGATCAAGAGCCAGCCGCGGCACGACCTGCAGGCGGCGTCGGTGGTGGCGATGCCGCTGTTCTCTGCGTTTCTGGTGGTGCGGCCGACGTCGGTCCACCTGGTGGATCTCGCGACGGCGCAGACGCTGCACACGTTTGTGCCGGCGTCGCCCATCAAGGCACGCACGCTGCGGTACCTGTACGCGGCACGGCGCGGGGGCTGCTCAGAGCTGAGCTACTTTAGCCTGGTGTACACCAGCGCGACGACGGGCCACTGCGTGATCCAGACGCACCTGCCGGCGGCCGAGGACGGGTCGATTGCCTTTGTGCCCGACGGCGTGGCGGGCGTGGCGGGCACGGCGCGCGGCGCGGCCTGCTGCTCGTGGTACGAGGTGCGGCAGGTGGTGCGCGAGGTGGCCAACCCGGGCGTGTGGGAGGCGCTGCCCAACGGGAGTGTGATTGGCATACGACAGACGGGCGGAGGCCACGAGGCCACGACGGGCGAGGAGGCCGGCAGCGGGACATACGGGACAGGCGGGACATGCAAGACTGGCGGAATGCGGCGACGGGGTCATCACGTGCCTTCTGCGGCTGCGACTGCCTCGTCTGCTCCGTCTTCTCCGTGTGCTCCGTCTCCCGGCGGCACGTGGGAAGCATGGGCCATCTGCAGCGTCGTCGATCATATTGACGACCAAGGAGCCGACGGCAGCGACAAGCCGCCGGCGACCGACAAGAACTACGTGACGCGACGGCTGAGCGTCGACCAGGACGAGCTGCTGGTGACGGAGGCGGGCCCGCTCGTGTGCGTGGGCGCAGGCACGGTGGCACTCGGTCTGGGTGCGGCTATCAAGATCATCACGGTTGGCCACGAACGGTACGGCAGCGCGGCCGAGATGCTGGAAGCAGCGGCCGGGCAGATGCCGGCGAGCAGTCCGGCCAACCGGCGGCGGAAGAACCGGTCCGTGCAGAAGCACTAGCCGGCGATAAGCATGGGCGGCGTTTGGATTTTGGATTATTTTGGGTTATATTTTTGTTTTAGGATTGCTTGATTTATCAGCAGATGACGACGATACCACGGAATATCTCTGTTTAACGATCAACTGTTGCACAGTGAAGAATTTCACAGTACGAGCACGAATATGGCCCGGTTTCTAAATATTCAGCATACGGAGTACTCCGGAGATTCTGCTACTCGTCTTACGGGAAATAACGAGTACGCGCTGCTGCAGCACAAAGGCGGCCGCAGATGCATGGCCAAGCATGCGTGTCCGACGCACAACAGTAGTGGAACAGGACACAGTGCGCACCAGTAACAGGCCGAGAAAAGAAGGAGGCTGGGAGCGGCACGGCATGGCCGCGGTGTGGACGGAGTGCGAGTAGAAGACGTACTCGTAAGCTCCAGGGGACAGTACTCCGTAGTGCAGTACGAGGAGGTAGTACGAGTACTGAGTACTTATTCGAGAAAAGTTTAGGGAATGCAGGTACTTGAGACACACAACCGCCGGCAAACAGCGGGCTATCCGCATTCCAAGCGCGTTGCTTAGTCAGAACTCACCTCACTTCGTATTTCAGACTCGTTTTCATACCCATTCTCATCTCATACTCGTACGGAGTACATGAAATCCATCATACTATTCCCGGACAGCAGACTCGAGCAAATCACAGCAAAATGAAACATTGGCGGCTTTGTACGAGTACTCGTCACTTGAAATTGGTCCCAAATTTGCTCGCGCCAACGTCGCACCGGCGCGTCTTTATTACTCGTAGTTCGTACTCCGTATATTGCGCTCTCAGCTGCGTCGCCCGCATCGCGAGCCTCTTTTCCAAGGAGTTAAATTGGCTTTGCGCGCTGGTTAAAACCCGCTTTCCCGGGAGGGGAGGGGGGGGGCCCAGCCTACTCCGTAGCTACTCGTACTCAGTATTAGCTCTTTTCCTGTTTCGGGCCGTGAAGCGCCATCTCGCGCGCGCGCGCGCGCTTTCCTTTTTTCGCTCTTTTTTCTTTTCTCGGCTCTTCTCTGCTCTTTCCTTTCACGAGTACCACTCGATTGCCTCTTTCCTTTCCTACTCAGTAAAGTCCCTCGCGCTCCTTCCACAACCTGGCGTCTGATCATAACCTTTGGGCAGGTACATACGACAACACTCCATTAGAACATCTCCACCTGCTGCAGGTCAACGTGCATGAGACCCAGGGCGCTCAAACGCGTTCCTTCCCCAAAGCAATCCCACCCTGCCTGCTTCCTTCCTTCCTTCCTTCTTCTCTTTTTTGCGCACGCACGCACGCGCGCTCTCTCTTTTCTCTTTTTCTCCCCTCTCTCCTCTCCCCTGTGCCTGCCTGCCTCGTGACCTATTTCCCGGTTTTCTTTCTTTTTTTCCTCTTTCCCGTTTTGGACCTTTGGGGACCTTTTCTCTCACTCACTCTCTCTTTCTTTCGCTTTCTCAAATTAAATCCTCGTACTAGGCGTAAAGCGTACAAACCAATCCACCACCAAACCCGGCTCGCTGGGCCCTGGCACATCATCCCAACTACTCTACTCCGTACTCAGTACTCAGTACTCTGTACCAACTCTCTCTCTCCCTCGTACACTTTTCTGTTCCGACCTCTCTCGGCCAATCGATTACACGTCGCCCATTGTCCCAGCCATCTGTCTAGCTCGGCTTCACCAAACAAAAGACAGAAAAAGGCAGACACCACACAAGAGCTGACTCAAGACAAAGCGTGCGCGTCAGCAACTCTCCAAACCAACCCCAAAATAAAAGGTCCGAGGCCCGAGACAGCGGGCAACGCGACGTCCGATCGTGAGCTGCAGTGATCGGCAAGTGGACGGGTTGCGATACGAGTCGTCATCAAACGCTGTGGGCTACTGCGAGCGCGCATCGTCGTTTCTGCTGCTTCTGCTGCTGCTTCTGCTGCAACTGCGACAGTGTGTCCTTCCTGTTCCTGCAGAACTGCACTGCCCTGCAGACTTTGAGAGAAGCTACTGCAGCTGCTGCAGCTTCTGCAACGCATCAAGTCAGGCCCACCAGACTGCTACGAGGAGTACGAGGAGTACTCGTAAGAAAAGGTCGGCCGACGAGCAGCAAGCAAACAATCGACCGTCACCGCCCCGGGCTCGTTCACCTGCTCGCTCGCCCTTTTTGTTAGCGGCGGCCACCCAACACGGCCGGTCCACCTTGATTGGCAGGGCCAGCCACACACGCCAGCCAGCTCACACCGCTTGCCAGCACGGCCCTGCGACGCCACGCCACGACGACATCTTCTTTCTTCTCTCTTTCTGCCCTCCTCTCTGCCCTCTTCGCAGCATGGCTTGAGACATCTCCTTTGCCATTGCCTTGTCTTGCTGTCGTTGTCGTTGTCGTTGTCTGATCAGTAGTGGGTTCCCTCTCTCTCTCTCTCTCTCTCTCTCTCTCGCCTTGGCTTGGGTCTTAATTCCTCCGGGCCTCGTCTGGGGCTCTGCCGGGAAATCGGGTATCGGGCGGGAGTGCGTCTCGTTGGTCGTTGGGGGTTTTGACAACGCATCGTGCAGGACACCAAAGGAGGAGCAGTCAGCAAGGCACACGCCCCCTTGTTGCCCATTCGTTGTCGTTTATCGTTGCGCTTTTATTTTTCTCTCTCTTTACGAGTACACATTCGTTTTTATTTCTGCCCGTCTGGCACCGACTGACCGACCACCTCGACGGCCATTCTCTCAGCTCGCGTCCTCGACACGCCTTGACATTCGCTATATCTGCCAGATCTCGGCACATCATTCACTCGTTTTTCTCATTTTCTCTCATCGCATTTCGATATCCCTCTCTCCCTCTCCCTCTCCCTCTCTCACTCCCTCCCCACGCTTTAAGCTGCAGGTATTTCTCTGCACAGTGGGTAAGAAAATAAACTCTTCAGGTTCTAGACAACCCGGCTTGCACACCTGCGTATGCAGACAATCGAGGCAAAACCACCCCAAAACGAACAGGCCTGCGAGACTTGCAGTGCAGTGCATGCAGCTGCAGCTCTGTATCACTCGGCTGCAACCCCTGTGTGGCTTCGCGGCTGCTGCTCTTCATTTTGATTTTTTCTTCTCTCCCTGCGCCTTTTTTCGCCTTGGGTCGCTTGCTTTCCGCCCTCTTGCTTCTTTGCTTTGCTTTGCATTTCTTTTTATAGTTGTGCATTGGCGCCGACCACTGTCTTCTCTGGCCTCCATCTCCACCTCCACCTCGCATTGGACGCTGGTAACGCGCCTACCGTCCTCGACTCCTCGCTTCCGACGTCTTCAACGACTCGCCCTCTCGTCCATTGGCTCGCAATTCACCAAGCCGTGGCTCTTATAATTTAATCGACATTACTTGCCTGGTCTCTTCCCGCCTCCAGCCACTCCTTCGCCGACACTCGACATGCTCATGGTCCTTTTCACTAAGCCGACCTGACCATACTGCTCTGCGTATGAGACAACAGACGACACCACCACTACCACCACCACCACCACAATCAACATCACCACCACGCACCTCCACTCTCTTTCAACCCACAACACAATGGCATCCTCCGACGTTGACCAGAAATTCCTCGGCCGGATGGCCAAGGCCGTCGAGCAAGACAACCCGCTGCTGGCCGCCATGCTCTTCAAGATCCTCGGGCTCTCCGTCAACCTGTCGCAAGAACTCGTCCAGGCCCGCAAGCTGCGCCGCCGGGACCCGGCCAAGTCACCACAGCACCTCGAGCTCTATTTCCACATTATCTGGCTCTCGCGCGAAGGGCTTGTCATGCTCGAGCAGTATGTGCTGCCCGTCGTCGGCAAGTACGTCGAGCTCAAGGTGCTGGCGTACAAGCTGCGCGCCTCCTTTTACCACATCTTTGTCCTCTTTTACAACCAGCCGCCCGTCTCCACCATGGGCCTGGCCACGCCCGACAACGGCCAGGGATCGCCCAACGCCAACGCCGAAGCCCTCGCTCTAACACCGCCGCGGTCCGTCACCAGCAAGGGCAAGGGCCTCGCCCGCGGTGGCGGCGACGACGATTTCGACATGATGGACACGCAGCACAGCACGCCGTCCTCGGTCCAGCCGCCGCCAACACACACACATACACACGCCATGGAAGGCGGGCCCGTCCACCCGCCGCCCGGGTTTGGCTTCGGTCACGGCTCCGGCTCCGGTCCCAACCCCAATTCCGAGCCGGCAGCGGCGTTCTTGCTGCCCACGGCCGACTACCTGCCCCTGGCCAACCGCTATTTCAAGGACGCCATTGCGCTCGCCGAGGGCCTGCTCTGGGGCTCGCACACGCTGCGGCTGTCGGTCAAGACCGAGTACGCTGCGTTTTTGTACGAGTGCGTGCACGACCTCGAGGGCAGCCGCAAGCTGGCCAAGGACACCATTGCCGAGGTGTACGAGGCGGCCGAGGGCATCGACAACGACATGTTTAGCGATGCCTGCGAGCAGGTCACCATTCTCGGCAAGATGATGAAGCGCGGGCTCAGCTCGGGGTCGACACGGGCCAAGGCGTCGCGGTCAGCACAACAGGCACAGCAGGCGGAGACACAAGCGCAGACACCGGCGCAGGCACAACCACAGACACAGCCACAGACACCGACACAACAGTCGAAAGAACAGCAGCAGCAGCAGCACACACAGCGGCTGAAGGAACACATGAAACTGCAGCAAATACAGCAGGAAAAGCAAATACAGATAATACAGCAGCAGCAGCAGCTACAACAACAGCTACAGCAACAGCAACAGCAACAGTCACAACAGCCACAACAGCCACAACCGCAACAGCAACAACAACAGCAGCCACCGCAACAACGAAAGCGGGTAGCATCGTCAGCACGACGGCCCATTGTGCCGCCGCCATTACCGCCGACGACAAATGCATCCAGGATGCCCTTGCATCCAGAAGACATGGTCGACTTTATCTAATCGCGCTTCCCTTGTCTATTTTGATACACTTTCTCTTGTTCTCTTGTTCTCTTGTTCTCTATTTTCTTTAATTCTTCTTTTAATCATTTCTTTTTCCCACTTGCAGTTCTGTATACCTAGAAGAGGGTTCTTTGGCATTACTTTTTTATTATCGCTTTTATTTCTCTTCATTTGTTGGATTGCATCGCCTGGAGTTATTTGGTCCCTCACGGATGGGAACCAAGAAAAGGAACCATTTGCTGTTTATTTTTTCTTCTTTGTTACATATATACATACATTTGTTTCTTGCCGTTTTGTTACTGCCTCGACAATACTCCTTGCATATTGGCTTTGTTGTTAATCATCAACTACCTGTGACGTTTTGCTGTGCTGTGTGTAAAATTTAGAGGCAATAAGGCTTAATCATACTTCTATTTGCGAAATAACTGCATAACTGACAAAGGCTTTTAAATCATCGCAATCGTGCTCCTCTCTACATGGACAACCACCTACCACTGGACACTCTGGACACTGCCACTGCCGCTGTCGTTGCTGATGCGGTCCGCCTCCGGCTCCGGGTCTGCCCTGATGGTCTTTTGTCCATTGACGCGGCTGCCCTGACCACGGCTCCTGCTGCCACTGCCACTGCCACCGCTGCTGCCACCGCTGCTGCTACCACCACTGCTACCATCACTGCGGACACTGCGGCGGCTACGACCACCAACACCGCCCCCAAGGTCAACACCCGCAGCATGATAGGCAATGTCCTCGCGGCTCACGACGCGGTTTGTCCTGATAAAGAACCGGTCCCGCAGCTCCGTCCACCGGTCGCTGCCGTCCAGCATCGCCGGCGTCAGCGTTGCGTTCATCTTGTGCACCAGCGCAATGTTCTCCTTGGTCCAAACATCGCTGGAGTAGGGCTCGTGCCGTACGTCATTCCAAGATGAGCGCTTGGGGCGGGCAGCATAGCCATTTCGCGACGAGGTGCTGCTGCTGCTGCTCTTGCTGTTCGCGATGCCCTTCTCCTCGCTCTCAATGACCTCCCATGGGTCCTTGTAGCCACCCAGGTTGTTGCTGCTGTCATTGTTGTCGTTGGTCGCAAGATGGCCCCAGTCATCGTTGTCGTTGTTGTCGCCGGCCCGGTTGTAATCGTTGTCGTTCCCGTTGTTGTCGTCGTTCTCATTGTTGTCCCAGCCATCGTTGTTGCCACCGTTGTTGTCGTTGCCGTTGTTGCCCCAACTGTCGTTGCTGCCATCGTTGCCGTCGTTCCCCCAGCTGTCATTGTTGCCGTCGTCGTTGCCCCAGCCGTTGCCACCACCGGAGCCCCAGCTGTCAGCCGAACCGTTGGACTGACCGCTGAGGTTGTCCGTGCTGTCATTGCTGTTGCTGTGCGTGCGCTCGCTGCTGTCGTTGGAGTAGCTGTCGTGGTCGGAGCGGTAGTCGACGTCGCCCCACGACACATGCTTTTTGTTGCCGTCGTTGTCGTTGTCGTTGCCGTTGCCGTCAGAGCCCTGGTCCCACCAGCTACTGCCGCCGCCAGCGTCGTCGGCACCCGCACCCCACGTGTCATTGCCATTGTTTGCATTGTTGTCGTCGGCGTCATTGTTCTCGTCGCCGCCATTGTCGCCGCACCAGTCCGCATTGGTGCCGTCATTTCCGCCGCTTCCCCAGGCGTCATTGCCACCACCACCCCAGCCATTGTTGTTACTGCCATGGTCGTCGCCCGCACCACTGCCCCACGAATTGCCACTGTCCTTGCTCTTGGGACTGTCACTGCTGTTGTCGCCCCAGCCACGGTTGTTGTTGCCCGAAGGTCTCGGGCCTCGGTTCTGCGGCGGGCCTTTGTTTTGTGACGGGCCTCTGTTGGGCGGCGAGCCTCTATTTTGTGGCGGGCCTCTATTTTGCGGCGAACCCTTGTTCTGCGGCAAGCCTCTGTTTTGTGGCGGGCTTCTGTTCTGTGGCGGACTTCTGTTCTGCGACGGCTTGTTGCTCCTCACGCTTTGTGGCCCCTGCTGGTTCGACGGGCCGCTGTTGCGGCAGTTGCCATTGCTGCTGTTCCGCCCGTCTCTGCCGCTGTACCGGGTTGAGCTTTGTGCCCGGACCGGCGGCGGCACCGGCGGAGGTGCATCCATGGCCCAGGGCGGCGGGCTGTTGTGTGCATGCTTTGGGGCACGCTGCGACGTGCGCGGGGCATTTTGGTACGCACCCGGTGGCGCTGCAGGTGTCAAGGGCTGCCCATGCGAGTGCGGCTCACTCGGCGAATATGCAACGTATGGGTACGGGTATGGCGGATAGCCGTAATGCGAGGGCGGCGGAGGATAGCTAGGACACGGCGGGCTGTATGGCCCAGGGCATCCGAGGTGCGCACAAGGCGCAGAATGTGCACAAGGCACTGGAGGTGATGGCGTGTAAACGGGGTACGCTTGGTGTCCGCCACTGCTGGATTGCCGGCCGCGATTTGGGTTGTTGAAGTGGCCAGCGTCCCATCCGCCCATGCCGTCTGGGTTGGGGGCAGGCCTGACAAGGGCATGCGGGCCGCCTCCTTGGTGTTGCTGATGAACAGTGCCATTCCACTCGGGTGAGCCATTGGCCAGGCCACTGCTGGGAGGCAGCGCAGGCAGACTGCCACTGCTGTTGTCTGCTCCCTTGCTGTCACTTGCAGGGCTCGGGGTTCCGTCTGACGTCGCACAACTGCCATTCTTGTGGTCGCATCTCACCTTTCCGCGACGGCCGTGGACGCGGAACTCACAGTTGCCCTTTCCGTCAGCGTCCATGTCCGAGTAGACGTGCGCTCCGTGCCCGCATGACGAGCAGCGCACAGACGACAGGTATCGCTCGCGGCGGACGACTCGGCCTCGCCGGCGCACCCGATGTCTGCGGTGATGCTCCGTGATGGTGGAGCTGCTATCATCGCTGCTGTCGTCACTAGAGCTGCTGCTGGAGCTGGAGCTGCTGCTGCCGCTGCCACTGCCACTGCTACCACTGTCATTGTCGCTATCAAGGACAGCGTGTGTGCTGGAGCTCCGGTGGCGGCTGCGGAGGCGCTGGAGCTTGCGGGCCAGCCGGTTGACGTCGCTCTCGAGTTCGCTGTGGTCAGTGCACGAGCTGTACGCCGAGCTTCGCGACGGACTCCGTGCGCAGCTGCGGCCTCGGCTTCGGCTTCGGCTCCGGTGTCTGCTGCGGTGTCTGCTTCGGTGCCGGCTCTTGCTTCGATATTTCTTGGACTTGGAGTGCTTCTCCCGGTGTTTCTTGCTGTGCTTGTGCTTCTTTTCTTTTTCTCGTTCCTTCTCCTCGGCTTTATCTGTCTCCACGACAGCCGCCTCCTCTGGCTTAGATGGCGGTACAGTCACGGCGGGAACGACTGCCATTTGCTCGTCCGAGTTCTTCAAGTTTAGCTGGAAGCTAGCTGCCTTGGGCGACCCCTGGAGAGTAACAACGGCATACGGAGCTGTAGCATTTGTTGGGGAGGCTTCTGGGGGAGGAGCTTCTGGGGGCGGAGCTTCAATGGCCGGAGGGGGTGCCTCCGGGGGAGGAACTTCTGGAGGAGGAGCTATCGGAGGAGGTGCTTCTGGGGCAGGCGGCACGAGCTCCGCCGGTGCCGGCACAGGCGCCGGTGGCGGCGAAGGTGGCGGTGCTGCTGCTGCTGTTGCAGCCTGTTCTTCCTGCTGCTGTTTCTGGATCTGTTCGAGGCGCTCCTGCACCAGCTTCTGCAAGTTTTCCTCGTGCTTGGCCTCGAGCTCCTTGCGCAGCTTCTCCTCCTGCCTGCGCTGCCTCAGCTTCCGGTCCACGACCAATGGGCCCCCCTAGAGCACATTGAGTGGCTGGAAGCGGAGGTCGCGAGGATCGCTGAGGCGCAAGTCGACGTTGCTTCGAGGCATGATTGACGGCCGCAAGACGGATGGATGTGAGGGTGAAGATCACCCGGCAGACTGTCAAGTGCAACAAGACATGTGCAGTTTGTGGCCAGTGATTGAAAGTAGTAAGATCAGGCTGATTGTGGCATGCCAGATGCCGGCATGTAGATGCTGTGAGGTTGAGGTTAGATGACAGTGAAAAATGAAAGGGGACAGAGATGACAGTCAAATATGATGAGGAGAGAGAGATGGCAAAGAATATGTTGAGGAGAGAGATGGCAAAGAAAGATGTTGAGGAGAGAGAGATGTTAGAGAAGAAAGAGAGAGAGAGGAAAGAGTGTGAGTGGGGATGTTTACTTGGGGATGTTGTTGTTTTGAGCTCCAAAAAAGCAGCTTCTTGTTTTGTGCGTCTCCTCACGTGGTCACTGACGTGTCATTCAGTGTCAATGGTGGTTTTTTTGAAAAACTCTTGACACGCTTTGTTTACATGAGTCACCAATAGAAAACTATTGTCATTGCTTGCTGTCTACGAGTGATTACGACATGACGCGGCAACGTAGGTAGAGAGGTAAACACCCGACGCAAAAAGAGGCAAAGCAAGACACCGGCTTCTGACTGGCAAAAGAGAAGAGAGCACCGGTACTGGGAGTCGAACCCAGGGCCCGAGAATGAGAATCTCGAATGTTGACCGCTACACCATACCGGTTGCCTGCACTGGGAGGTGCCTTGCGCTCTTGGTTGGAGGGAAATTGTGGTCAACAGGCTTAAAAGGAGCTCTTCTGGTTGTTGATTTGATATGGGAGGAAGGAGGGTGAGAGAAGGGTGTATCAGAGGAGGAAGGAGCGACCCAGGAGCGTGGTTGCGGGTGGTGTGCGTGGGTGGGTGGAACAAGGAAGCCGAAAGGGAAGTCACGATGCGCTAGCCTTGCGATGTGAGGAAGGGCCCCGCCGGGGCTACTGCGACCACGCCAGCAACACGCGTGCTCATGTGATCAGGCCAGTTGGCTAAGTGCATATCGTTAAGCACGAATTTTAGGCCGTTCATACTACTCATAGTACTCGTAGACACTACGGGCACTCGCCTGTCATCGAGATCGAACGGCGGCCCTGAGCCCTTTACAAGACAAATACTGGTACTCGTACTCGTACTCCACATGAGCTGCAAGGTACTATTGGCAGCAGGTCTGCTGCTAGAACAAGACGGGCATGGCTCTCTTGCTGCCTGGACTGCTTCTGGGTCGGTCAGCTTTCAGCCAAGGTGCAAATGGTTGCCACCTAGCGTTTGGAATGCTGCTGCTGTCGTCAATGGCCGATACGAGTACGGTGGGCTACGGTCTGGAAGTCTTAGTAAGAGGAGCTTGGCAAAACTACAAAAGAAAGCCAGTAAAAGAAAGTCGGGCTCACTCAAACTGAGTAGTCTCGTTTTCCGTAATCAGGGTATCCGTGCTCTAGCTGGCTCAAGCCTGTCGGTCTATGTAGTAGCTCGCCGGTAACCGTGCCCGTCGGACTTCGGGTGAATCAGTTGGCGTATTCAACAGCCCTTCGCCGGAAATACTCGATTCCTGTGTGAAAGCTCGATCTGCACCGCAGAGAAAACTCCCAGCTATCGGGCTGACACGGCCATGGAGGAGATATGAAAGACGCCGTGGAGTTGTCTCGGCTATACGGTCAACTCTGCGTACAGCCGCCTTTGTATGTAATATAACCACAAAGACAAAAATGCTTAATTGTTGTTGAGCTGCTGCCTTCCTCACAACCACCGTATTCTCGGCTTTAGCACCGAGTCGGCCCGTGCCCGCATTTCTCAAGAAATATCGCTCCAAGGCAGCTCTTTTCCGGCCAGTTTTCACCTCGCTAGATCTTTTTTAAAGGGTTAATTGTGCAACGGCGCCGGGGAGCTGCTTCACCCCGAAGCAAGGCGTCGTGAAGCCGCAAAAGCGTTCTTCCATTTGCATATGTCTTAGATTTTCATGGCACCATGGCATTCACGTATTCCCATGGAGTTCCATGGCATTCTTGATTGGTGCCTGCCCCTTCATTCTCCATAGCTACGAGTACTGTGGCTCTTTGTCGCCCTGCTTTCGGTCTGATGGTTTGTCGTGTCGTCACCTCGCCGAATCCGGAAATAGCACTGATTGGTTGCAGTTTGTGAGACAGGCTCTACACAGTAAGTTCACCGTGCATATACTGTCTTGCATCGGACATCGACGTCAGCGCTCCGTGTGCCGTCAAAGCCTGTTTAACGACATGCAGTTCTTTTGTAGTTCCGGTACTTTTGCATACCGCTTGATTTTGGGAAAGTGAGAACGATATTTAGATAAAATAAATGGTCAAAATAATACAATATAAATGCGATACCTGAAATATCTATTTTGATAATAAATAGAAAAACAATAGGAAATAAAAAGGAAATAATCGAATATACAACTCCGAACACTACAGATAACCGAGCCATGTTTTTACTTTCTTACTGTGGATGCTTTCAGGCAACCATATTTCCTCCATGAGTTGCAGTTTTTTTGCCTTGATTCAACTTCTTATTCGTGTCTCTTGTCTTCATGTCCGGGCCCGGGTGTTTACCGGTTATTAGATACCGGATACAGTTTGACATATGTCTGCCAACGGTACGTCATGTCACTCCCGGTCATGTCCTTACCTCTTCCGACTCGTACATACTCGTAGTACCAACCGGTGATCTTGCCTCCTTGGCACCCTGTTCATCCACGACGGTCCAGACCAGCCCCGCTGCCCGAGTCAGTCCTGGCTGAGTCGGACGCACTCGTGACTGTCTCACATGCACTCGTACTTTGCCTGGCTGCGGAAGTCGTAATGATGTGAGACACTTCTCCGCATCAATTCGTCGTCGGCGGTGGAGAGAGATCGCCTTCTCCATCGGTATACGCGTACTAGTGAGTTCGGTGACCATGACGTCACGCTATATTCATTCTATGCGCACACCCAGAGATACCTTTGTGCATCTGCCTAGAGCAGCAGTAGGATGTAGCTGTAGGCAACAAAGCAAAGAAGGGAGGAGAGCATGCGGTCTTGCTTCTGGCTTGGTTGCCTCCATGACGGCCCTCGGGGCCCAGAGGTGGTCCAGACTTCTATATAAGACTGTCGTCCCTCGCCTGTTCCAATTCCTGTTTTCTTCCCTCTTCATCGTTCAATCGCTTCCTCATCACTCATACTAACAACCTCTTGCTCACGCAACCCCAACCATCACAATGGATACCCTCAACAACGCCGCCAACTTTGTCTCTGACAAGGTCAACTCTGTCACTGCTGGCGCTTCCAAGGAGGCCAACAAGAACATTGCCAAGGACAGCAACCAGACCATGGGCAACCGGTAAGCTTTGTTCTATTTCATATACCAAACATCGAACACCACTAACACACCAAGCATGGATGCTGCTGGCTCGGCCATCAAGGACAAGATGAACCAGACCGGCCACGATGCTTCTGCCGAGGCCAACAAGCAGGGTGCCACCCACTAAGCTATCCGATAGCAACTGCTATCCGACAGCTGTCGGCAACGGGAAATGGGCAGGGCTTGGATTACCCGAGGGGGACTGGTGGTAGAATGGCCGCCATCAGTTTCTCTTTATCCAAAACCACCCATTTTCTTTGAATAGTGTTTAATACTTGTTCCAGTTATAATATATTTTCGAGACACACCTTAAATAAAATACTGCACACGAACAAGTCGATGAGCAAGCAATGTGAATAGAAAGTAAACACTGACGAGCCAAGTGAGGTTTAAGCTGTTGTGGGGCAATGTACAATATAATTGGCTACCGGCAGTTCTCTTTTATACGACCCACACTAGCTGCAGAATAGGAGAGTCGCGCCGGCACTTGGATACTTCACGACATTGTCACGTATCGTCACGAATCGTCAACGTCTACACACATTGCCACCCTCAAATCTCATTACCATGGCTGCACCGGCATTTCTTGCGTCGCTGCCGCCCGACATCTTTGAAGCCACGACGCTCATCTCGCTGGCATCGACCGTCGCCATCCTCGGCGCTGCCTACGCAGCATCGTGCCTTGCGCTGCCAGCATCGGCAACGACGACGACGCGCGCCCTCTTTATCTGGCACGCGTTTGACGCCTTGATCCATTTTTTCTTGGAGGGCAGTTTCTTGTACCACTGCTTCTTCAGCTGGATGCCGCCGTCGGACCTGACAGTGGGCGACGTCGTCGTCGTCAGCAGCAGCAGCAGCAGCAACAGCAGCAGCAACTACTACCTGCCGGACTACCCCGGCGGCTTCCTGGGCCACGCGGACCGCGTCTACGGTGCCCAGGCCGGCGGCGACAATGCTTTCGCGCAGCTGTGGATGGTGTACGCGCGCGCAGACCGGCGGTGGGCGGGCGCGGACGTGGGCGTGATCTCGCTGGAGCTGCTGACGGTGTTTGTGGCGGGCCCGCTGGCGTGCTGGGTGTGCTGGGACCTGGCGCGCGGCAAGACGCGGGCCAACGTGACCATGGTGATGATTGCGACGGGCGAGATTTACGGCGGGTTCATGACGTTCTGCCCCGAATGGCTGACGGCGAGCGCGAACCTGGACACGAGCAACTTCATGTACAAATGGGTGTACCTCTTCTTTTTCAACACGCTGTGGGTGTTTATCCCGGCGTATGTGCTGTACGTGGCGATCGGGGACATTTCCGATGCGTTTGCGGTGCGCGACGCCGTGGCCAAGGCCAAGAAGGGAGTTTAGGCGAGGCCGGAGTATTTTTCTTGGTCGTCATGTGCTCGTGCTCGTACTTCGTACTGAGGTAGCAGGCAAAAGAGGCAAAGAAAGAATACGAAGTTCAAAGGTCTGTCCGCAGACCGAGACGTTTGAACAAGCACGGAGCAGTGCATCTAAATAGAACATTTACCATTCTCGTTCTCGGCTGTTGCGTGATGTATGATTGCGTATTTGAACCGGCAGACCAGATTCCGGGCAGGTTCTGTACGGAGTACGAGCACTGAGTACGGAATACTACGGAATACGGAATAGGTAACAGAGCCCCTTTCCAGAGCAGGGGCAGGAGGAGCCAGGGTACGACGACGAGTACGGGGCAGTCAGGCACCGGCTCCGCCTGCCAGCTGTAGAATGCTACCCTGTGCTGCATCCTCTCCGTAGCATTGAGGATCTAAGATTTCAAGGTTTGCCCTGTGGCTGCGCACTTTCCTCTTTGGCATTAGTGGCAGCTCGCGAGCACAAGTGCGTTTGAGTTTGTGTTGGTTTTCTGTGATGGTTTTGATTGTGCCTATGCTTGTGCATTTGCCTTTGCCTTTGCCTTTGCCTCTGCCTTTGCCTCTGCCTTGTCCTTTTTTTTTTTTTTTTTTTCAACTTTCGTCTTGTTTTCATCTCTATGCGTGCTCATCTCTTATGCGTACAAAGAAATTCATCTCGCTTTCGTTCTCGCCTCTCATGCATTCTCATCTTTTTGCCTCGTTCACGTGTTCTGATCAGCCATGATCTGTCACACAGCCACACAAGAGCAACATCTTCCTAGAACCACATCCGTGCATCACCTCGAACTGTACGAGTACTCGTACTCAGTACTCCATACCGAGTGTACTCCGTAGCACGGCCTGCCTCGAGTCTGCGAGTACGAGTATCCGTTTCAGCTTTCGTCACAGACAACATCCAGCAGCATCCAGCAACCTCCAGCAGCACCCAGCAGCCAGCCTCCAGTGCACGTGCATCCCGACTCGCGTCATCGGAGAACGTCTCCGCCACGCCTGGCCGGTTATCCTATTCACGGCATATCGTTCCGCCCTTATCTCGATTCGTTTTCGCAAGAGTCGTAAATTTTGTTGCACGCCATGGTTCGCGTTTGATCTGCAGTATGGAGAGGCCACTAAACTGCATCCAGATTAGCGTATAACAGTGTTATGCTTAAGACCCTCTCCCCCCGACCCGTTGCTGCTTCTGACAGGCCCCACCCACTCACTCCGTACTCAGTACTCCGTACTCTTCCTCTTCTTCACGCGAAACGGTCATCTGTTACAAGTCTGCTTCATCTCCGCCGCCGCCGCCTCCATACGCCCAAACCCATTGCCACCTGCGCTGTTTTCGAGTACGGAGTCTTGTTTCTGACTGACCGGATGGCTGCCGTTCCAGGTCCACCGTGTTTCTGCGAGCGGTATGTGCTGGATGTCTGTCCCTCTGTCCCTCTGCTTCATCGTGCCCGTGCTCTTCACGATCCGGAGCAGCCACGCCGCAGAGGAGCCGTGACGAGTATCGTACTGACAAACAGGGGGGCACTGCTCTGGTGTGGCCCTAGCTCCGGGCTACCTCTTCTTGTACGAATACGGTACTGCACATCGCCACTGACAATCGCCTTGACGAAGCTGGGGGCCTGGCATCACGGAGGATGTATTTGAATGGTTCATGCAGGACAAGTTGATTATTCATCGTCAACTTTGTGATTTTCAAGGATTACCGCGGTGCAGATGGAGACAGAGATTGGCGCATGTTCGTCGTCGTCGTCTTCACTGATCAGCCTGTGATCTCCACGTTTCCCACCGCACGCCAACGAGCTGCTGTCAGTTTTTTGCTTGCCATCTCCAGTCGACTTGGATATCAAAGCCCACTTCCTATGATACTGCGAGTACGAGTCCATCTTCAACCCACCCTACGATGGCGGTGGGCCCTGTCATGTCATCTTGCGTTAGTCCTTTCGGGGCCTTGGCGTTGCTCGGCTGTTTCAGCTGTCGAGGTTGATTTGTGATGCCAGTGCTGAGAAGAGGCACGTCGGAAGCTCACTGAGAGCAGACCAGTCTCTACGGTACTCAGTTAGTACAAAGTACCCGGCCCGCAGGATCACACCAAATGAATACCACCCTGCCCCTGGAAAGGCTTATCTGCTGCTGCTGCTGCTGCTTCTGCTGCGGCTCCTCGCCGGTGCCCACGGACACCTCCTCCACCCCGGCCTCGTCCCCGTCGCCTTCCTCCGGCCTGCCAGGCTCGCCGACTACGAAGTACATTCCTCCCTCCCCTGCTTCTGCTTGGACGTTTTTCAACTGGGTTGGATACACCAATGGCCGTCCTGCCCCCCCCTTCGCCGCCCCCCTCTCGGTCTCTTCCACGTGCCTGTGCTTGCTTCCTTTTTTCGATTCTGTTTCTACTGCATCTGGCGGCGTACCCACTGCATCTCTTTTTCGTTTCTGTTTCTGCTTTCTCACTCTCACCTTACGCCTTTCCCTTTCCTCGTCTCTTTTTTCTTTCTTTCTTTTCATCTCATCCCTACCAATCCTCTGGTCAGGTTGGCTCCTTCGTTTCTTCCTCGTTTCTTCCTCGTTTCTTCGTTCGTTCTTCATTGTTTGCCCTTTCACACATCCCCCCCCCATCCCCCATCACGACATCACGACATCCACGACACATGCACAGACCACCGAGAACGATTCACAGCAAGTACGAGTAGGAGAGAGGTCGCCACCGATTCGACATCTGCCTGGCTTCGCCCTTTTCTTTGACGCTCGGCGTCAGCCCGAGTCGTCGTCTTCTCTGCCTTTGATCCGTTGATCGTTTCTCTCTCTCGCATCTTCTCGCACAGCACACACACGCCACACACCCGCCATGATCGAGGAGAACTTGCATCTACGGTCCGACGTGGCCTGGCTGGCCGAACGCGCTGCCTACTTTGCCTACAACCACACGACAAACGCATCCGGCGCCGGCGTCTTCCAGGCCAGCTCGAATTCGACGTCGCAGCTGATCCGCGAGCTGCAGTTTGCCACGGCAAAGTCCATCCGCACATCGACAATTATTCTGGCGTCGTTTAATGCCGTTGCCGCCTTTGCCACGGCCCTGGGCATTCTGTACGACGCCTATGCCGCACGAGCACGCACCGCCCGCCAGTATCGCGCCGACTGCCGGCCCAAGACGTCTTTCATCCCGCCGGCCGAGCTGTATCCGTTTATCGTCTCGTGCGGCATCGTCGTCCAGGGCACCGCTTTTGCCGTTGCGCAGGCCCAGGGCCTCACTGGACTGCTGAGCACCGGCTGCGCCATTGTCGCCCAGTTTTTGCTGCCAGGTAATTTTCTCCCTTTTCTGTTTCTCAAAAAAATGTTCTTGCTCCTAACAGGACAGCCCTCTTTCTGGTGCCCTCGATCCAGCTCATTTTCGGCCTCGAGTTTGTCATCCGCAGCCTGCGCCGCACTCAGCCCTTTTCGCCCCGGGCCAAGTACTCGACGGCCGTCTGCCTCGTCGTCGTCGGCGTGCTGCTTGTCGTCAACATTCTGGTGGCCGACCTCGCGCGCGCGCCCAACGTGTGCTTTGCCTCGCTCTTTTGGTTCATTGCCGTCTACGCGCGCGGCATCGTGGCCGCGCTCTTGTCCGTCGACGTGGCCCTGGTGCTGTGCGCCGTCACTCTCTTTGTGCGCCTCATGCGCAGCACGCGCGTCGAGGCCGCTGAGCGCGTCTCGGCGTCGCGCATGGTCTACTACCTGGCCCTTGCCGTCGTGTCGAATGTAGGCATCTTTTCCATGTCTTGTGTCGAGATTCATTGCTAACCCCCCAGACCCTCGTCATCCCCTTCTTCTTCTCCCTCGCCTTCCGTCACAAACGGAGCCACGGCGAATGGAACGGGCCCATTACGCTGTCCATGGTCGCCTCGGTCGTGGCCAACGTCACGGGTCTCTTGACCGGCGGCCTGCACCTGTTCTTGCGGTCCAGCACCACGGCCACCATTGGCCCGCGCGAAAAGATCACCGAATTCGAGCGCAGCCGCATCAAGGGCAGCATCCGCCGGTACCGCGGCAGCCAGCACAGCAGCCAGCCCGACTTTGCCAGCCACATCACGGGTCCCGTGGGCGGCGGTGGCACTACGGACCTGCGTCGCATGCGCAGCGATGCGACCCTCATCAAGGCCACCATCTACGAGGCCAAGGAAGAGGAGGCCGGCATCACGCTCAGCCGCAGCCGCAGCGTCGGTTCGTCGCCGCCCAACCCGCTGCGCTCCAACGCCTACCACCCTCCCTCTCCTCCTACTGCTGCTGCTCCTCCGCCTCCGCTTACTCTCAGCACCACCGACGCCGCTGCTGCCGCGACAGTCCGTGCTCCCGAGCCCGCACAGATGGCCGCCTCCCCCAGATCGCCCGTTGAAGACGATGACGACGACTACGACTACGACGACGACATCAACAACAACAAGAACAACAACACCGCATCCATACCAGTCGTGCTGCTAGAGTCTGCCCCCGCCTCGCCCGTCCGCCGCCAGGACCCGCCACCGCCCGACATGAACGTGCCGCTGCTGCTGCTGCCGGCCACCACCTACACCCCGGGGGGGCCGGCCAAGGCACAACAGGCACAATCACAAGCACAGGCGCCCGTCGAGAAAAGCCGCACCCGCAGCCGCTTTGACCTGACGTCGCTGCTGCCGCCGCCGTCGCTGACCAGCATCATTGGCCGCCGCCACCGCCGCGACTCGTCGGTCGTGTCGTCGGCCACGGTGCAGATTGGCCTGCGGCTGTCCAACGTGGCCGACCTCAACCCCATGGTGTCGCAGATCTTCGACCCCAAGACGTATGGCTGGGGCCGGCAGGCCAACAGTGGGTCAACACTGTCTGTTGCCAGCATTCCCCCGATGCAGCAGGAGCAGCAGCAGCCGCCGCAGCAGCAGCAGGAGCCAGTCCCGCAGCTGCTTGCGCCGACGGTCTTTTCACCGCCCAAGCCGCAGACTACCTTGTCGCCCTTTGTGTCGTCGCCGCTCGTGCCGCGGCCGCTCCAGCCACAACCACAACAGCCGCAACAACAAAAACAAGCAACACTACCAGCTACAGTCTTCGTTGCTCGCTCCAGCCCGCTGGCCAACGTCATGATCGACGACGACGACGACGAGAGCCGTCGGTCATCCGAGGACCAAGACCGGGACCGGGACAGCGGCGAGCTGCTGCCGCTGGCGCTCTTTGAGGACCCGGAGCCGGCCAGCAGGGACGACGCGCGCATGAAGACGCTGCCGCCCGTGCCGCTGTTCCAGCAGGCAAGGCCGCGCGAGTACAGCCCAGAAGATGTTGAAAGTGCCTACGGCGTGCTGCCCAGTCCCACATCGTCGGTCGGCACCCTGGCCATGAAGCTGCCGAGCCCGCGCGGTGTCGGCTTTGCCACCGTGCCGCGCAGCAAGAGCTCGGCTGCTCTGCGCACGCTCGCCGCCTCCAACAGCGGTAACAGCGTCAACGGCGGTGGCCTGTCACGGTCGCCGTCGGCTGCCGCCGTGCTGTCGGGGTCGGCCAGCACCCGCTCAAGCAAGACGGCGAGCGACTGGATCTAGGTGTGATCTTGTGAACTCGTGATCTCGTGATCTCATGATTTTTTTCTTATTTTGGGGCATCATTTCTCTTCTCTTTTATGCAGGGCATCACTTTTTTTTATACAACAGGGTACTTTTCTTCTTCTTATGCTGGCATCGCTTTAAGCAGGACAGTTTCTATGCATTGGTACATGGCAACGTCTCTGCTTTTCCCACTCCTTTCCCTTCTTTTTACCGTCTGTTAATGCAGTCTGTGTTTTTTTTTTTTTTTTTTCAGTTATGTTTTCACATCATTTAAAGTCCCACTGCGGTGTTGTCTAAGCGTTTTTTTTTTTTAGTTTTCCTTTCTTTTGTCTGTCTCTTTTTCACCGTGTTTTATTAGTATTCCTCCCTCACAACGCTCACAACGCTACAACGTCCACAACGCTACAGCACACCAGCACACCAGCACACGAGACACGAGTCGACATGCACGCACGTCTTCCTCTCATCCTCTCCAGTTTCCTTTTCCTTTATCTCATAGCCCCCACACCTCCGGCTCACATGCCGCCTGCCTCCCATGCAGTCTTTTCCTTTTATACCACTAGACTAGCATACCCTGTGTGAATCTACCCTGCCAGATAGCCAACAGATACCTTTACAACACCTCATCGTTTAACTGCATCAATGAAGGCTGGATTGATAAATGATTGAAAGTAAACGTGTGACTGAACGCCTGCTTGCCGAAAAGAAAACAACTGATAAAAACCAACGCCTGCTAAAGAAATGTGAAAACAGCCTCCCTAACCTCTCGTCACACTTTGTGAGTCTTCCCGTGCCCCTATCCCAGCCCTGAGTCCGCTCCTTTTTTTGGCTCTTCTCTTCCCCCCCTCACTTATTCTTGTCCGCCTCCAGCGCCGCCGCCGCCGCCTGCCGCGCCTCCCACTTCTCCCACCCGGCCTGCAGCACGTCCTCCTCCAGCGCCAGGTCCCGCAGCCGCAGGTACCGCGCCGGCGGCAGCTGCAGCGCCCAGTTCAGCAGGCCCAGCTGGCGCACCGTCGCCGTCGCCGCAAACCAGCCGGCGCCGACCACGAGCCCCGCCACAAAGCCCACGGCCACCTGTTTGGGCGTGTGGTAGTGCAGGTAGACGCGGCTCCAGGCGATGAGGAAGGCGACGACAAAGACGACGGCGCTGATGGCGAGGCGGTGGAGCAGCGGCAGTGTGGACTTCGATGTCAATGCTTTTTTAGTTCGTTGCTCCCGCTGGTACCGCACCAGAAGAAACAGGGCAATCGTCAGCGCCCAGTAGCCCGCAAACTGCGCGTGCGAGCTCGGCATGCCGTACCCGCGGCGGAACGGCAGCCGATGGCCATTGACCGTGGCTGTTTCTAGGCCGGCGTTACTATCATCTTTGGCCTCGGCTACGCCGAGGAAGGCAAGAACACCCCCCCCATAGTGGTGGTGCTGCTGCGGGCGCTCCTCCTTGATGATGCGCTTGAGCACAAAGTTGACGGCCTCGCAGCCCAGCTGGCCCGCAAAAGCCAGCACCACCTCGGCCTCGCGCGTGCTCCACACGAGCGTGACGTAGACGACAATGAGCGCCTGGGGCACGAGGGCGAGCCACGCGCAGACGTACGAGACGGGGTCGTCGGGGTTCTGGGCTGGTTAGTTGGGGCAATGTAAGTAAAAGGATTGCTGAGTGCACCCACATAGTAGACATGTGTCAAGGACAGCGATGTCAGCTGCAGAGGGTCCTCGGCCATGGCGTGTGTGTGTTGCGTTGCTATCGAGGTTGAGGCTCGTTGGGCGGTGCAGAATCGTAAACGTGCGCTCGGCCAAGCATGGGGAGCTGCTGGACTGTCGGGTATGTGAGACGCCGCTGCCGTCAAATGTAGTCGATGCCACGAGACTCGCAGAGAAGAAGCTGTCTTGGTCTGGTCGTGCACACAAGTCGAAGAAACGGTGCAGAATTACATAATCCACACAAGCAAAAGCATATGACGAAAGGAGGAGCTCTGGGGACGCGGACCGCGCCTGCCAAGTGTGGCGGTGCTATGCTAGTGTGGTACGGTTGAGCATAAGGTCGGGAGTGCAGAACGAGCTTTTCGCCCCTTTTTAATTAGTAGGCTTACCCTCTCAGCCTGACTGCCTAACATAAACCACCTTGACTCTCTCCGCAGGTTTATCCCTTGGGAATTATCCGTGCTCATAATATTTAGTTTATACTTTATTCCCATAGAAAATAGAAAGTTTCTAGCGCTACGGTGTAACTATCCGGCCGCAGTCGAGAACAAAAAGACTCTGGACGTTACCGTTGTCTTGTTGTAAAGCCTTGCGCGCGTGCCACGTTTCCTCCGTTAGTGGCACCGGTAGCCCTGGTGAATGGTTGCCCTTCGTGCAGCTCTCGCCTGTGTTCCCCCCGTTACCTTCCGCCTCAGCAGCCTCCATTAACCGTTGACGCTTGTTGAGTGAAATGGCACTCAAGGGGCGTTTGCCGTTTAGCACTGTATCTGAAGATGGAGCAGTAGCTGTTGTCGGAAGGAATACGGCCCGGTCAAAGTCCAGCACATTGATTTCGCCGTCAGGGCCCTGTAACACGTTCGGCAGCCGGATGTCTCCGTGCGCGACGCCGAGGCTGTGCATCTCGTCAACGATGGAGGCGACGGTTTTCACGATGCGTGCCTTGGCCGTACTATCAGACACCTGTATCTGGGTGCCGCCGTACGACAGTAGCAGGAAGCGGATAATACGCACGTCAAAGTCGTAGTAGTAGACCTGTCCGAGCGGCTTGAGGTCCACCATGCCAAGACACACCGGAATGCCGAGCCCCTGCAACGGCCGTAGCTGCTCGTAGACGGCGGCTTCCTTCTCAAGCTCGGGCACGCGCCCGCCGGTAACGCCCTTGGCGATAAACGTGTAGCCGTATGCGACCAGAGTGACCTGGAACAACGCACCACAGGCGCCCTCGAGTCGTAGGGGTACGACACCCGGCTCTAGGCCGTTGCGGAACTGGTCCTGCAGCAAGCGTATAAACTGCGCGTGGGTCACGGGGTGTCTCTGCACGGCAACCTCGGTCTTGTGACGGCGCTTTCCGGGGCTCCCTGCATTTCTGTTCATCTCAACATCCTCCCTTGCTGTATCGAGGACCGCACACGGCCCGGCACGGTGCAGCGCGACGTTGGGGCATCTGCTGTCCAGCAGTCGGTCCTTGGTGAGAGACATGAGGCACGCTCGCGTACAGTAGTGTTCCCGGGGCTTCTCTCGTTCTATCTTTGGCCCTGAAGGCCACTTGAGACGGATGCTGTTTTTGAGCGATTGAGTTTTGGACGAGCCGCCGCCAGCACTGTTGTTGCCACCAGTTTCGCTCGAATCGCCGCCGCCGCCGCCGCTGCCGCTGCCGCTCGAGCCTCTCTCTGAACCGCCGCTAGCACTGTTGTTGCCACCAGTTCCGCTTGAACCGCCGCTGCCGCCGCCATCTCCGCCGCCGCCGCCGCCGCCGCTAGAACCTGCTCCGCTATCAGGTTCATCGCGCCTGTCGTGTGATCGAAGAATCCGGTCTGACACGTCAGGTGGGGACGGCTGGCGTGGGTTCCGCCTGGTTTTCTTCAAAGGCGTCGGCTGCCAGTCAGGGCTGCTGGGCACACTGCGGTGCTTTTTTTGGCCGGGCGTTGAAGGAGTGGATGAATTGGTAGCCTGTTCTCGCTTCTCTTCCTCTTCTGCGATCGCATGGAGGGCTGCGTTGAAATCCACGACCCATTTTCCGCACTCGCGCGCGGCATTTGTGCGCTCATTGTTGCTGTGCTGTCCGGACTGAAGGGCAAGGACGGTAAAAGCGAGCACTTGGGCAATAGCGTTACTCCAGGCGGAGTTGTCGTCTGCCTCCACTTCGCACAACGGGCGCGCCAGGTGGTAGCGCAGCTCCGTGGGGTTTGCCCAGTCAATGTGGAGAAAGACGATGGCGTCGCCGTTGGTCAGGTAGCCGTACGCGAGCCCAGCCTCTAGCATGTAGTGGTACGTCTGGACGACGGCGGCAGACGAGAGGAGTTCTGCGTAATGCTTGAACCTTTCAGGGTCAGACGTGGGGATAGTCGGCTTATTGACGACCTCGTCGATGATGCTCATTGAGCGGAGGCCCTGTTCAAGGTGCTCCGTGTGTAGTTTGTGTGGCGCCTTATACTCGATGACATAGGCGATGTCATCACTAGACTCGTTTCGCGCCACGCATATCTGGTCCGTCAGCAGCCTGGCGTCGCGCTGTACCGATTCTCTCTTGTCGTTTGGATCGCGTAGGTTCCGTGCGGTTGTCTGGAAGTCGGTGGTCTTGGGAATAACGAGGTTGCATCGTTCGGGATGGTATTCCGCAAGCTTTGACATGATGGCGTGAACGGGATACTCGATGGCGTTGCTCTGAACGAGTGCAAGTTTAGGCTCGCCCCGGACCTCAATGTCAGCGATGCGGTTACCCATACCGTTCAGAAAGTGGGTACTCTCAAACAGGCGGTCTTCGGCAGGGACGAGGTCGACGATCATCTTGAACATGTCCTCTTGCAGAGAACGAAAGTTGGTCCAGCGCGTTATACGCAGCGGGCAGTGCTTTTTGGCAGGGTTCGTAGTAGGGATCGTGGTGGTGAGGTAGCCTTTGGTGTTAAGGCGGATCCGCGATAAGATACGCTCGTGACAGACAGCTAGATACTCATCCAGCGTGGTGGCGCGGACTGAGCGCTGGGCCTCTTCCTTTTCGTGCTGGGCCTCTGCCTCTTTGCGCTGGGCCTCTTCCTTTTCGTGCTGGGCCTCTGCTATAGACTTCTCGAGCTGCTCGATCCGTCGAAGAAGATCTTGGTTCGATGCCATGGCGCCTGATGGTAGCGGCCGCGTAGATCTCAGGAAGTGGCGAAAGGACAAAGAATCATCGAGTGTGGGTTGATAGAGATGATGAAAAGAAGAGATGAAAGATGAACGTGATGTTTATTCTGCGGGAAAATCACTACTCGAGAATGTACAAACAGAAAATAGTGAAGAATATGGTCACGACCCCGCGTACTCGTTACTCCGTAGCTACGAGTACTCGTGGAAACCCCGCCTGCCCCGCTGCCCTTCTTTTCCTACTCGTATTCCACTTTCAATTTTTTCCACTTTAACTTCCTCTTATTTCCTTTTTCTCCTTTTTCCCCTTACTTTTCTTAGCCTCGACTTTCCGCGTATCGTACGAAGGGATCTGGAGATTCCGGAAATAGTCAAATGGAACAGATGTCGGTCAATTTGTAACTGAAGACCAAGCACCATTCCTCCTGTCCGTTGGATCATAAGGCGTGCCTGTGGTCTAAAAGTCGTGATGTCTGGTAGGAAAATCTATCTAGATAAGGGCGCAATTGCAGTGCGGCCTGCCCACTCAGAGGGCGTGACGCCCTCTGTTTGGCCAGCCATGCGCACGTGATCTCACTAGTTTGCCCCCGTCCTACTAGTGTACCATCCTCTGTTTCCCCCCCTCACTATCCTTTGTTTCCCTCACCTCACCATCCTCTGCTTCCCTCCCTCGAAGTCATCATGTCAAACAAAATCGAACCAGAGTCGCGTACACGCGACGTGATAAAACCACAAGGAGATTATTTCAAGGACATGGCGCAGCTACAGCTACAGAGGCGGAACGAGTACCTGCTACGAAAAGCTTAAACCCCCCCCCCCCCTGTTACAAAGGCACTTCTCGGAGGTGTCTCTGCTAGTTGATCAGGCTAGGGGAGGTTTATGTTCTTGAAATAAGGCTCGAGCAAGTGCAAGACAAACAATATTGTCATGGGCCAAGGCCCAGGGTGAGCGTAGACAAGCAATGGCCTAACATTTTTGCATTCCAGTCCACTTTCGTTTCAGTGATGGCTCTACGAGTAAGTACTCGTAAAGCATTCCCATTTCAAGCATTTGTAACGACTGTGATGTATCACGTTTTTAAAATGGCAGATCGAGACCAAGGTTTGATAAATAGCAAAGCGTGCCGACGCCGTCTGCGGCCTTCTTGCAAACACACGGCGAGCATCTCTCATACCACACGCGGCGAACATCCAGTCACCTCCTTAATGCCTTTGAAAATTTGATCAAGGGGTGTGAGCAGCGAGATGTCGATCTGCGCGTGGTCTTCCTTCGAATCAGCTGCGCGGCGTGCAGCTGAAATTGGCGGCAGTTGTGTGGGGGCAGCGGCAGGGTCCTGGTTTTGCTGCACATGAGTCGTGCTGCCAAAGCCAGCATCCACCATTCCCACCATGACACCGGCCGTGTCGAAAACAATAGATCCAGAATCACCACCCCACGAGAAGTTTTTATGGTGCATTTCTGGATGCATAGGAGAGCCAAACACCGGCCAGGCCCATGCGATGACGTCAACTCCACGTAGTGGTCTGCGCAGTACAGCTTCGATTGGACTCAATAGCCCAACGGTCAGACCCGACGTGGCGCCTCGCTTGTAGACGGGACGTAGTGCAGTATCGGTCGCCCGGCCCCAAGGCGTCATTGGTGGGTGGGGGGCTTTCAGTGTCAGCAGGTGGGCGTCATCTGTGCCGAGAGGAGTCGTGTAGTCGCCCGCAACCACGTCGTTGTCTTCGAGCAGCTCATCTATGCGCCGCACCACATCCGGCCAGTGGCCCATGAACACATTCGACTTGAAAAAATGCTTGCACTGTGTCGCGCTGGCCGCGTCGGAGGGAGACACGGCCACGAGCGCCCAGTCTTTCCAAAAACCATCCATGTTGATGCTGTGCTCGGCAGCATAAGCAACAGTCCCAACATGGCGTGTTCTGGGGCACCTGCCGTCGCGCGACCCAAGCGCATCAAGACCTTCTTGCATGGCGTCCAGGTATGTATGAGCACACTCGGTCAACAACTCCAACCTGGCAATCGCGTCGTCGCTGGGCGGGTCCTTGGAGAATATGGTCTTGGTCTCAGAATTCAGTTCCGCTGCGCGAGCACGGTTGATGCCTCTGAGAATGACCTGCTTCTTGTTGATGACAGCCATGGAGCCACAGGCGATTGTAATGTCGCTGGGACTGGTCAAGACGGAGTGGTCATCGTGGGTTCCTTGGACAGCAACATGGCGAGACGTCAAGGCGTACACAGTATCCGAGAGGTTGCCCTTATCGTCTTCGAGACGCACGAAGCAGCCCAGGCTGCCAGCTGGCAGCTCCTTGTCGGCGTCACTGGCGTCCAACGGCTGCAGACTTTGTCCCGGCAGTGGAAGGAAGGGCAAGACGGCCAGGTTGATGTCGCTGAATAAGTGGTTGAAAGAAGGGCTGCTGAAACGCACGTCGAACATGTCCTGGAGCTCGACATTGTTTTTTGCTGGTGCAGCCGACATTGGCCCATCGGCTCCATCAAGTCCACCAGGCGCAACGAGGTCCATTTCAGCAACAACAACATCCATGTTGGCGATGCCATGCGTCTTCATCACCGCCTTGCAGTCCAGTGCAGCGTTCAAAGCATCGTGCCATCCAGTCGTCCCGGGTATGACGGTGAGAAAGAGAAAATTGCCAGACTCGGGAGGGAAGGTGTCCCAAGCGCCGGGCCTGGCCTCCATCCGCACGGGGAAAAATCCCGTCCACTGGAGCTGCGGCGTCTGGCTTTGGATGCAGAACAACAATTTCTGCCGGAGTGTGTCAGACCATTGTGAGACGATGTCCGCATCTGCGATGGGAGCCAGGACACGGGTCATAGGCTGGTATGGCGTGCCACAATTGGTCCGGGCAATCATGCGCGGCTTGCTGGGGAAAGAGCTGAGAAAAAAATCCGCCTCCTCCTCGGAAGGCTCATTGTGAGCTTCCATCCTGCTCTGGCGGTTGTGCTGGCGTTCTTGTTCGTGTCCTTGGTCTTCCCGAAATGTATATTTGCTTGTAGCGATGGTACTCTAGACACACCGTTTACGAGCAACAACAGGGGAATCTGATAGGGCTCGGCTGTGTTTCATACTGACAGGGCCAGGGAAAGGGCGGACAAAAGGCAGCGAAGAAGTTAGAGGAGTGGCTTGTTGGAGGTTGCAGAGATGCGGTTGGATGTTGCAGTGAAGATGCACTTGGACGTTGCAGTAGAGATGGGGCTTGTTGAATGATGCAGCAGGGCAAACAGACAAGTGTAAAAAATATGACAGAACAATTGATCGTAGTGATGTACGGAGTGCTCGTCTAGACGATGTTGATCAATGGGCTGTGACACATAGGGAACGCAAGGAACAACAAGAGCGAAACA
Source organism: Ophiostoma montium (assembly GCA_029299015.1). Lineage (NCBI taxonomy): Eukaryota > Fungi > Ascomycota > Sordariomycetes > Ophiostomatales > Ophiostomataceae > Ophiostoma > Ophiostoma montium. Next base: position 78,860 of record JANSMC010000069.1, on the reverse strand, counting down.
ACAGCGATAAAAGGGGTTGACAATAGAAGAACGGGTGTTGTGCAGAGGAACGTCTGGCAAGCAAGAACTGAAAGAGGAGAAGGGGTGGTGTCGGAATAGATATTCTGATGTGTAAAGGTCTAGGAGGATCCCTAGTCTAGTGTACAGAAGAAGTGGAAGAAATAGGCCACAAAGTGGGGCCTTGATGCCTGACTAGTAAGGCTACAAGACAGGTGGCTACTACGAGTATTTACGAGTACGAGTTTTAAAATAAACCCCACAACAATCACGTCACGTCAGAGTTGCTGCCTGGCGCCACCTTCCCAAAGTGATAATAGTGCAGGTACGAGTACTCGTAGTTCCTTCCCTTGCCGCACATGCCTACGGAGTATGTACCTCGTACGAGTACTCGTAGCAGCAGTACCCCAGAAAGATCCCCAGGCATCCCTCAGGCCCTGGAACGCCCTTGACTGTGATCAGGCTCCACGCGAGTGTTGTTCTACGCCAGGGCTAGACCTAGCGCATGCGTGACCACACGTGATGCCTGACATAAATTTGGACAGTTGCCTCCTGCATGGACTGAGCACGTGACCGGTCTCGTGTGGCCCACCAGACTGCGGTGCATGGCTTCGTGCGTAGATTCGTGAATAGGCCTTGGTAGCCCGCCCTCAATCCCTGATAGGAGGTGAAAACGAGCAAAGGCGTTTTAAATAAGAGTTTTTGTGAAACATAAGGAAAAGAAAAAAAAAACAATTATTCAGTAAGTACGAGGATGTTGTGTTGGTTGAGATACCGAGTACGAGTATTACTCGTTCGTACGGAGAGCAAAAGCCCCATTATTATAGAGGTTCTCTGCCTGACTACTCGGAGCTATGATGACTGGTTGGTTACTCTAATCAGGTGACCTGTGAATGTCCTCAGGTTGTTGGGTCTCATAATTACGGCCAGGCAAAAAAAATGCGTCGGCCGGGAATCGAACCCGGGGCCTGTCGATGGCAACGACAGATTTTACCACTAAACCACCGACGCGGTTGTTTCACGTGATGTAATTGATGTAAGCTCCCAGTCTTCCGTTTCCTTATGACGGGTCCGACGTAGAATTACTGACAAATAATGACAAGCCGCCGGTAAGACAGAGCTGAGAAATATGTCAGATGTGTCGTCGCCCGTTGGGTCTCCACCAAAAAAACGCCAACAAAGTCCGCCGATTGGCTTGACGCCACTTACATGCGTCGCGACTTCTCGATTGAGCGCGTGTGCATCGCGCGTTCTTCGCTCTTGCTGGCCCTGTATCCACGTCCACGCATGCTCCTTCCTGCGAGTCCTCGTATATCCACCGATTTTGTCTCGTCTTTTTTCCCTTTTGGCGGCAGACCACTACGAGTATTTTACGGCTATGACCGCTAACTCAGCAGACGCAGTCGTGCCTTCCCCGCCACACGACATTCCGCGGTGGATGGCCGCCACAGGAGCCCCGACCGCGTAAAGTGCCCATTGCCAAAAGAGCATGGGTACGAAGGAGTATGGGGCTTTTCCTGTCCACACAGCAACTGCGGCACCACGGATGAGGATCCATTTGTGCCTCAACCTGGACTTTCTTTTTTTCGCCCGTCGTTGTGCCTTTCGCCCTTTTGTCTTTCTCCTGTTCTGGCTCCATCTACATCATCACCACTTGTTTCCTCGTCCATCTCGAATCCGCCCTAGCCTGCTTGTGTCTGCCTTTTTGCTTCCGCTCGCTAGTTTGCCTCTTTCCAGTCCTCCCGGAATCATCGCGTGCTCTCGTCCTCCTCCTTTGACCGCCGTCTCTACCCCATTGTATATTGTCCACTCCATCCGATTCCATTGTTCGCCGTTCCAACTTCATGCTGAGCTTCCCTGCTGCGTCTGCATAACGGACAGGACAATGCCAGGCATGCAGCCACCCTCTTCGCCTACTCCCTCGGCTGCCGTCGTCGAGCCTGCCCTGGCTGCGCAGGACGCCTACCTTTCGGAAGACCTGCTCTCCTCGCCACCACAGGCAGGCGGCAGCAGCAGCAGCCACAAGGAACGTCGCCAGCCATCCATCACGCCACGCAAGTTCCGGCGCTTCTTTACGCCCCGGGTCTCTGCCTCCTTTCCGACGCCTGCTCGCCGTGCCCTCCGCGACCTCACCGCGCGAGCCATCAACCACGCCCAGGCATCGTCAGCCACGGCAGCAACACCGTTTGGCAGCGCTTCCTTTGGTTTCAACTCCAGCCCTCTGGCAGCAGCAACCGTGCGCCGTGCTGGCAACGAGAACGAGCTTGATGAAGACGGCGATGGTCAGCAAGATGAGTTGCCACAGGCTCCGTCGCGGCCTGCCAAGAGGCGCAAGACCGGCCACCAGACCCCCGAGACCTCGCCAATGAGGCCATCGACGACCAAGTACCTCGACGCAATAACACCCAAGCCTCCGGCAAGGATCAGAGACTTTACACCAACGCTCCTGAGCCCCCTAGACTCATCCCCCGTGCCGGCGATGACCGATGTTGACGATCCCATGTCCGAAGACGACGAGCATGCATCTGGCAACGCGGAGCCCGAGGTGACCTTTGCCGACCCTCCTGCAAAGTTGAAACCGATTGTCCGCTTTGCCGAGCGTGGGCTTGCCGGCCAGACTCTCCAGCGTGAGACGAGCTGCCAACTACGTGGCGTGCACACCCGTCGCCCTGCAGCAGGTACATTATAGTTGTCATCACATGTTCCAGTCTTTGCATGACTAACATCCACAGATTGGAGAATCGACACGGCCAACTTTTACACGTCCAAAGATGATGTTCACGTCTGTGTCAGCCACGATACCCCCAGCGAGCGCTGCATTCCCTTTTGCGCTGCGGCCGGCAACAGTATGTACATACTATACTAGACATGCGAAGAGTCGAAAGTAAGACTAACAACATGCAGCAAGTGGAATGGTGGCTGTGGGAGACGAGGAGGGGCTCGTGCGGCTGCTCGACTCGAGCCGCGACAGCAAGGACGGCTTTGACTTTGTTAATCTGTCCGTTGTTGCACATGGCAACGCGGTCATTGACGTTGCCTTTTCGTATGATGACAGTCTTTTGGCGACAGCATCCGGCGACCAGACAGGTCGTGTCATTGACATGGCGACACAGGCACCAATCTCGATTTTGGACCAACACACGGCCTCGTTGAAGCAGGTCCGCTTCCAGCCCGGCCGCGGTGAAGGCAATGTGCTCGCCACGTCTGGGCGCGACGGCAGCATCAAGATCTGGGACCTGCGATGCCATGGCGGGCCCGCACAGGAATTCACCGTGGAGGGGTACTCGCGCGGGCTGCGGTATTCCCTGCCCCAGCCCCGGAAGATTAATTCGGGCTGTGTGGTCAACAGCATCTACGACGCCCACGCGCGGATGACGCGGCAGACGCGGCAGACGCGGAAATCCTTGCTGGCGGCGGCGGCAGCCGAGGTTACGACACGATGGGAAGAGCCCAGCCGCGTGGGCGAGGTGTCTGTGACGGCGATCCAGTTCATGCCGGCCGGCAAGGAGCACCTGCTGCTGTCGGCGTGCGAGGCCGACGCGTCAATCAAGCTATGGGACATTCGGAACATTCACACATCACGACAGAAAGCGAGCAGCACTCCCCTGTCGTACACGGCAGTACCCGAGAGCCACTCGCAGTGGCGGCCTTTTGGCATGTCGTCGCTGAGCCTCAGCACGGACGGGGAGCGGCTGTTTGGCCTGTGCAAAGACAACACGGTGTATGCCTACTCGACGTCGCATCTGATGCTAGGATCAGCACCCGAGCTCTCGGCCAAGGCGCCGGACCACCCGCGGCGGCGAAACGGTATTGTCCAGGAAGGCTTGGGCCCATTGTACGGCTTCCGCCATGAAAAGTTCCACGCCACGTCGTTTTATGTCAAGACGGCTGTGCGGCCGGCCAAGGACGGACGGCCCGAGATGCTGGCCGTCGGCAGCAGCGACGGCACTCCCATTCTGTTCCCAACCGACGAGCGGTATTTTATGGGAGTCGGCGACATGCTCGACAACAGCATGCAGGCGGCGGCGGCGGACCAGGAGCAGGCTACAGTGCCGCTCTTCTCCTCAACGGCACGGACAGTGGGCAGCCGCAGCAACTCGCCGGCACCGCGACGACCGGGCGGTCTGTTTCGGACGAACAGCATGTCCAGTCTGCAGGGCGGCAGCAGCGGGCGTCTGGTGGATACGGTGCCGATTGTGCGCAACGGCACGCCGCTTGTGCGTGGCCACGAGCCGCGGGAAGTGGGTGCGGTGTGCTGGACCAACGAAGGCAGCCTGGTGACGGTGGGCGACGACCAGTATATCCGGTGCTGGCGCGAGGGCGGCGAGTTTGAGGAGGGTGTGGCGGCACGGGATCTGCGTCGGGGCGGCGAGCGGGAAGGCCGACGGTGGATGGCGGGCTGGGCCGATGTGGGAGAAGACTGGGACGGCGACGACGACGACGATGACGGGGATGACTGGATCATTGACTAGTGTTTCCGTGTTTGTCCGTCGACGATTGTTGCCGTTGGTTTTAGTATTCTTGGCTTTGGACATACCCATTTTGTGCGTGTTTCTTTGTTTTTCGTTTGTTTTCCCTTTGTATTTCTAGCACGGCCGGCGTTTAGCGAGACTGTAATACCATGTATAAATGAAAATCTATCTATTAAATGGTGACTAGACGATGATAAAGTGACAATAGATTCATAGCTCTTGCATATATTCATGACTCTTGCATAAATTCATAGCTCTTGCAGACAAAAAGGCTGGCTGGTCACTCTTCGTGCTCCAGCAGTGCCTCGTCGGCGTCGTGGCTCTCGTGGTTGATGAGCAAAAAGGACAACACGACAATGCCGGCCCCGACCCAGTACAGGCCGCTCGAGTACTTTGCGTACTGGATCATCTCGCCGACGAGCGACAGCGGAATGGTCAGGGACAGGCCGACGGTGACGACGAGCGGCGTTGTCAGCAGCATGGCATAGGCCCACGTCATGTCGCTGGCAAACGACGACACGGCATTGACCTGGTGGTTAGCAGGGGTAAGCAAGAAGGCGAGAGTACTTCGTATTAGAACATACCACGACAATGGTCCAGACCTGCGATGTGGGCGGCAGGCCAAACGGCTCGATGCCGGTCACGTGCAAGATGACAAACCCGGGCCAGAGCAGGACGACATTGAAGAGGCCGACGAGTCCGAAAAACAGGGGCATGCTGACGCGGTCCTCGTTGCCGACGCGCCGCTTCATGACGGTGACGTAGGCGCCATACACACCCGCGCTCAGCAGGGCCATGGCGTCGCCGACGGCCATCTCGCCGGCCGACTTGTGGGGGAAACTGCCGCGGTGCTCGTCGGTGGTGCCCGACAGGTCGACCGACGACACGAGCACGATGCCGGCAAACGAGGCCAAGACGGCGGTGAGCTTGCGCAGCGTAAAGGCCTCGACGCCGTAGAGGGCGCAAAAGAGCAGCGTGAACATGCTGCTGAGCGACGAGAAAATGGTGGCGCTGGCGACGCTCGTGTGCTCGAGGCAGGCGACGGCCAGGTAGTTGGCCGAGAACCAGAGCATGCAGAACTCGACGCTGAGCCACACGGTCTCGCGCAGGCTGATCTTGTCGTGTGCCGGGTGGTGACGGCTGCTGCTGTGGCTGGCAAGGGATGCATAGCTGTTCATCATGTGTGGCGGTGCCGGTGCCGGGTCGTCGTCACTGGCGTCATCGTCATCGCCGAGCTCCAGATCCAGGCGCGGTCGGCTAGACGACGGTGCACTGGTGTCGTATTGGCCGTCATCAGCGTCGCCGCCCAACAGCTTGTTGGTCACGTCTTCGTCTTCGTCTTGGCCAAAGCCAGCATCAGCACGGCCAGCACGGTCGCTCAGGTGTGCAAACCACTGGACCACATCCTGTCGCAGCTCGTCCAGCAGCTTTGCAAGGGCAATACGCGCGGCGCGGGTGCCGTGGGTGCGCGTATACTCGATGCTCATGGGGATGAGCGACAGGGCAAAGATGGACGTGTTGAAGTAGACGACAAAGAACGGCTTGCTGTACGTGCTGTCGGACAGGATAAACTGCAGCTGTCAGTACGATGCAATCATTGTTAATGTTGAACGGGACTACACACGCTAGCCATAAAGTTAGAGGCGGTCCAGAAGAAGACGGTGAGCATGAGCAGGCTGATGCCAATGGTGCGGCGGCCCGTGTTGCCCAGGCCGATGCTGGCACGGAAGCCGGCGGCAGGCGTTGCGGACGCGGGCCGCGTGTCGGCAGCGGGGCCATTGCCTCGTGCACGGTCGGTCGTCATGGTGCAGAGTGCAAGCTCTCTCGGCGGCACAAGGGCGGTCAAAGGTGGGAGCCGGTAGCCGGTGAAGCTGGAGGAACTTGAGGCAGTGGACGATAAGAGACCGGGACGAGGAGGCTGGGCGGCGGTCAAGGCAGACAGCACGGCACGGCACGGGCAGCTATGACGGAGAGGGACAGCTGACGCCGACGACAGTAAAACGAGTGTCGCAGCTGTTCACGCAGAGCTCATGGTGGGTTGGGAAGAGTGAGACAATGTCCTGTCATTGTCGGTGCCGCGCACGGACAAGGGTAGCGAGTCCGATAAGCAGCTGCTCCGCCTGCCTAGTTGAGAGATGACCACATAGATAACGCCATGGCTGGCTGATAAGAGGTCATTTTGCCCATCTTATCACAATGAGTTGCAAGCAAGCAAGTACAGATCACAGCAAGCCGGACTGAAGCAGTCCGGACTTTTAAAAAAAAAAGAAAGAATTGTCATAAAATTTTGTATTTCTGAAAAATATCCCACAAGTCACAGACTACGCCAAAACAAAAAGATGGACTGAACCAGGCCCGAATCGAACGGACAATCTTCTGGATGCTCCAACTTTCACTGGAATCAGACGCGTTACCATTACGCCACTGGTCCGTAGCGGGTGCAGTGAGCACGCTAGTTTATAATAGTGGGTACCTGGGTGAGGGCAACGGCGATACTCCACGAAGGCCAAAGGAATGGCAATCTCAGGGTCTTGTCGTGATGAAAGACGGACATCGCTAACGTTATAAAAAACAAATATACGAGTAGAACCAATAGACATGGATGGCTTGGAGATCGTCGGCACTGCCATATATAACTTCCAAGCCACTGATCCTCCCGCTCCTTTACGTTTTGTGTTGCAATACTAGCTGTACTCGTAGGCTGTGCAGAGGCAATATGTCGACCATTGTCGCGACTCGAGGCAGATTCATCCAAGAATTGTCCACTGGCTGCACGAGTACGCCACGCCGGCCCAACATTGGCCCTTGGCTCCTCTGTCTTATTCCTCAAAATTGTGACGAGTCGCCGCAAGGATATGCGATCCGATCTGCATAGTGCTAAAAGTAAATAAGCACTAAACAGGACTAATTACACTGCTAGCCCGTATAAACCCCACCTGCCGTCTTATGCTTACTTCCGTCAACGACCAGGCACTCATCCAGCGAATCATGTCATCGGTTCCAACCCTATTTATCCTTCTGGCTCGCGCCTAGAGCCCTATCGATGGATGCCATACAGCTTCCGCGCTGTCATCATCCCTTGCTTTCTTATGTCGGCCTCAACTGCCGCCGCGCTATTCTCGGTCGCCGAGAAACGCGCGACGCCGCCCGATGACGATGCAGCTCACCCGGAGCAGCCACCGTCAGCACAACCGCCAGCCAAGCAGAGGAGCTGTGTTACGTGTCGACAGCGCAAGGTCCGCTGCGACAAGCTGTTGCCCTGCACAAACTGCCGCCGTGCAGATATTCCCTGCATTCTGCCGGCGGCAGAGCGTCCGCCGCGATGGGCTCGTCGTCTGAAGCAGCAGCAGCAGCAGCAGGAGCAGGAGCAGCAGCAGGGGCAGCTGGGGCAACAGGGGCAGCTAGGCCAGCCAGAGACGTATCTCAACAGCTCAGCGGTACAGGCTGGTGACTCGTTGCAGCAGCAGCAGCCGCAGACGCAACAGCAGCCGCAACAGCAACAGAAACCGCCACGGCAAGACAGTAACCCAACTGATGTCAATACGGTCCTCGACCGGCTTCGGCAGCTCGAGGAGCTCGTGCGCAACCTCCGTGCCGATGCCACCACCGGCGGCGTGCGTGCCTCGCAGTCTTCAATGCAGCAGCCGCCTGCCACCACCACCACTGAGGCAGCTCCGATCCGGGAAGGCATTGGCCGCCTTATCCTCGACGACGATGCCCCCAAGCGCAGCCGCTACGTGGGCAGCGGCTTCTGGTCGACCATTGACGATGAGCTGGAAGCCGTCCGTCGTGAGACGACGGCCAGCCGGTCCGCCGCTGGTGCATACGACAGCAGCGATGACACGGACGGTGTGCTCAGCGACAACGACGACAATGACGACAACTCCGGCGGTTCCAGCGGGCCACGGCCGCCCCTGGTGAGTACTGGCACCAGCGGCACGGCAGCGACGACCGGCCACACACCCGGTGGCAACACTGGCTCTGCGCCGCTTCCCGAGGCAGCCCATCGGTCCATTGCGGACCGCAATGCCTTTTTGTTTGGCCACAACCTGCAGCCGCCGCTGGGCGACGCCTCCGACTACCGCCCGCTGCCATTGCAGACGCTCTTCTTGTTCCAGGTTTACGCCGTCAATGTCAACATTCTCTGCCAGGTGGTGCATGTGCCGACTGTCAACAGCATCATTGCCGGCCGTGCTGCTGCTGCCGCCGACGGCACGGCCGTTGAGGAGCTCGCACCCGCGACCGAGGCCCTCCTGTTCGCCATCTACTACGCCGCCGTCATGTCCATGGAAGAGGAGGACGTCGTCGCCAACTTTGGCCAGTCGTCGGCCGAGCTGAGCCTGCGGTACCGCATAGGCCTGGAGCTGTCGCTGGCCAAGGCCGACCTGCTCAACACGTCCGACCTCGAAGTCGTGCAGGCCCTCGTCATCTTTTTGCTGCTGTGCCGCCGCTATGACAGCCCGCGCTATGTGTGGATGATGACGGGGCTTGTCATCCGCATGGCCAAAGCTCTAGGCCTGCACCGCGACGGCAGCAACTTTGGCGACTCGCTGAGCCCCTACGACGTCGAGCTGCGTCGCCGCGTGTGGTACACGGTGTGTGCGCTGGACGTGCGGTCGTCCGAGGACCAGGGCACCGACCTGACCATTCTGCCCGACTCGTACGACACGCACCTGCCGCTGAGCATCAACGACGCCGACCTGCGCCCCGACGCCACGGCCATGCCGCCGGAGCGCAACGAGCTGACGGACATGACGCACGCGCTGCTCAACTACGAGGTCACGCGGTTCGCGCAGCGCATGATGGCATCGTCCAAGCTGGCGTCGCTGTCGGCTGGTGTCTTTGGCGACGGCGCTGCGCCCAGCAGCGAGCAGTTTCTGCAGGAGCAGAACCGCATGCTCGAGCAAGTCCACCAGCGCCTGGAGTCGGTCTATTTGCGGCATGCTCCCGACACCACGAGCGTCGTCTACTGGACCAGCGTGGTCACGACGCGCCTGTTTATCGCCAAGATGACGCTCATTCTCAACCTGCCGCGCCTCTTGCACCCGAACCCGTCGTCGTCATCGGCATCGTCGTCGTCTGCCTCAGCCTCAGCATCGGCGAGTGATCTCGCGGACCTGCGCATGCGGCTACTTACGGCGGCCGTCGAGGTCGCCGAGTACAACGAAGCTTTGAAAACCGAACGTGCCTGTCGTCGATGGCGCTGGCTGTGCGAGACGTACACGCAGTGGCACACGATTGCGTTTCTGCTCGTCGAGACCGGCCACCGTCCATGGGGCCCGGCGGTGGAGCGTGCCTGGGCCGCCCTGCACAGTCCGCATTTGATTCCTGCGCCGCCCAGCAAGAAAAAGACCAAGGATGGGGAGACGACGGTCAGCCAGGTCGCCAGCACTGCCAATAGCAACTCGACCAAGACGGCCAAGACGGCCAACTCGCAGACGAGCAGTGCTTCCGAGACGTCGCAATTCTTCTGGTTACCTCTGCGTCGGCTGATGGCGCGTGCTCGGCAGCACCGTGCGTCGGAGCTGGCACGGCTGCGTGCCGACACCAAGGCTGCGCGCGCTCTGGAGATTGAGTACGAGCTGGCCGTCGCCAATGGCCGCAGCCGGCCCCTGTCCAACCCGGGGGCTGTCGATGCCTTTCGCGAGCGCTGGCGGCAACTGGTTGGCCTGGCCGCCCCGGCCGCCCCGGTCGCCCCAGGGACAAACACACAAGGCCCGTTACCCGCGTCGTCCATGCAGCCAAGCACGGCATCGTGGGATACGTCGATCCGGCCGGACAACAACATGTTCCTGGGCTATATAGAGCGGCTGCCGAGCACGACGCCTCTGCGCAGCTTTACGAATCTCACCGAGCAAGAGTACAAGAGTCCCAGCTTTCCGGGTGGGCAGGACGCACAAAGCACGCAGCGGCTGGGGCCATCCAACCCACCTGGCCACTCTGGCCACTCTGGCCACTCTGGACACGCTGGACACGCTGGACAAACCGGCCGGCCGGCACCAAACAGCATCGACGAGTTCATCCGGAGCGGCAGTGGGCCGACACCCAATGCAGAACCACCGTCGACGGCAGCCTCAAAGGGCTACGATCCATGGCAGCTCTGGGGCACCAAGGACCGCGGGGCCGAGACTCGCCCCAATGCAGCACCACCACCCAGCCAACCGGTCGCCCCCAGCCTGCCGTACGCGAGTTTGCCGTTTGTGGGCGTCACGGGCGTTGACCCGGCGAACATCTCCTTTGGCGTCGACTTTCCTGCCGAGCCTGCCGCGCTGCCGCCCCTGTTTGACGAAGACCTGGACATTGACATGGACGTGGAGCCAGACATTGACTGGAACAACTGGTTCGAGTCGGCCAAAGGGTTCTAGTCTCTAGAGCTGTTCGAGAAGTCAGGCAGTGCGTTCGAGAGCAATATCAGGGTGGTGATACTTGTAAAACGCTACACGCTCGCTTGCTGTCACACCGGTGGCCATGGGCTCGTTTCGGTTTGATCTCCCGTCATGTCACTCATTAATATATAGACGTATCTACTCGTTATTATGCCATCTTCTATATTAACTAGACGACGCATCTACGGAGTACGTGTACTCGTTTTTGCTTCCTTGACGAACCGTACAACGAGGTGTTCCCTAATGTCCGCCTGTGCCATGGTCTCGCTGCTGCTGTGCAACTTGTCTCGGAAATTGCCATTGTTTTTGTCTCCGACGTCTGTCTGGTGGACGAGATACGAGTACAGTTTTGACGTTGTTTTCAAAAATATAGCAAATTGTTGGATTGCATCATATCGTAGCATCAGTCGCCACGACGTTGCTTCCAATCATGTTCTCGTTAACCTATATCCCAATATTTCCACTCTGCTGTATGCCGTGCAGCATCTATGCACGTCCCATTGGCTGCCGAACGGCGCGGAACGAGGGCCGGCCAGCCGCAGGCAGGTCTTAGACGCAGTCTCCCACCATGGAGACTACGAGTACGAGTACGCAGTACAGCTACTCCGTACTGAGCAGATCTAGCTTGCCGTATGCGTGCGAGTACTCCTACGGAATATTCTGTAAAAAGCGGCTTGCTTGAGCTGCATGAGCTGCATATCGAAGCCCAAGTCGCGTACCTCGTGGAAACTGTCCATTTCCATAGATCTCTGCATCTCAACAGACTGCATCGTGAGAAAATGCATCATGAAACTTGGCTGCTGAGATTTTGCCCATCATGCATGTCTTATGAACAGCTGCCCTTTGGGGGTCAGTCTGGCAATATGGCCCCTACTTGTATAAGTAGTGAACAATTTTCAAAACCATCGGCGCTGTTTGGCGACAAAACTGACACCCAATGGCCATATCCTGTTGATATGTATTCCGTACGGCTCAAGCTCATACTTTGACCAGCAAGGCGTCGTCGGTCCGGAAACTTCATTTTTGCCGTTCGTGCCTGCCGTTTCATTTCGCCCCCCATGTCATGACATCGGTAGCTTGGCGTGTCCCAATCCAGCAGGCATGACCCGCATCTTATCCACTGGAGAAGCACTACGTCCTTTTAGGCAAGGATTGGCCTACTCAGTACTCCGTAGTTCCAGTGGCGCGTACGGAGTACTCCTACGGAGTAGTACTCGTAGACTTTCCCCCTCTTGCCTGTTTGTGAGCTCTCGCGCGCGAATAATCTCGTGCTTTCTCAAACTTGTATCCTTTGTCCTTTATCCACAACTATTTTTCTGACAACCGTAGCGCAGCTCTCCTCTTCTGACCATCTACCATTGACAGTCACATACGATACTGGTCTATCCATTCGCTCGTTCTTTTGTTGTCTTCGTCTCGGTTTCTTTCTTTTCAACAAAGCCACGCAGCGAGCTGCCATATTTGTCTTTTCGACATTGACATTGACATCTCGACATTGACATCGACATCGACAACGACATATCAACATCTCACGACCGATATTGTCCACGTCTGTTTCTCACGCAAGTTATCTCAATCGGCTCTACCTCGACTCCTCACGCCCGCCCTTGCTCCAAGCTCTCATACATGGCCCCAATTCGACAAGCTGGCTTGGATACGCGCCGCTATGCTTACAATGGCTTTGGCACGGCTCGCACCGTCGTTCTCGGCCTCTCACGCGTAATCTTCTCCGCCCTCCCCGTCGCCACCGTCTCGGCGGCGCCTCTCTCTGCTCTCGACGCCTTAACCAAGCGCGAGCACAATGACTTTGACGACCCCGACACGCCTGGGAGCAGCATGATGGCCCTCTACATTGCGTCTGCCGTCCTCGTCCTTCTCGGTGGCGCGTTTGCCGGCCTGACCATTGCGTACGTCTCTCTCTATGCTTGACCCCTGTGACCTGGCTTCTAACGCAACTCCAGATTGATGGGCCAGGATAGCATCTACCTGCAGGTGCTCTCGCGCGACGACACCGACCCCCAGCAGAAAAACGCAAAGCGCGTCCACGAACTCCTCAACAAGGGCAAGCACTGGGTCCTCGTCACCCTGCTGCTCTCCAATGTTATTGTCAACGAAACCCTTCCTGTTGTGCTCGATCGTTGTCTCGGCGGTGGTGTTGCCGCAGTCGTCGGTTCTACTGTCCTGATTGGTATGTTGTGGCACATGTAACATGGTCCTGGCCAAGAAGAAGCTGACATTTATTTCTACTCTAGTCATCTTTGGCGAGGTTCTTCCACAGTCCATATGTGTCCGCTATGGCCTGCAGATTGGCGGTGTCATGGCCAAGCCGGTGCTTGTCATGATGTGGATGATGGCGCCCATTGCTTGGCCCACCGCCAAGGTGCTTGACCACGCGCTTGGCGAGGACCACGGCACCGTCTACAAGAAGAGCGGCCTCAAGACTTTAGTCACGCTGCATCGGTCGCTGGGCGAGGTGTCGGAGCGGCTGAACCAGGACGAGGTCACCATCATCAGTGCGGTCCTCGATCTCAAGGAGAAGCCCGTTTCGAGCGTCATGACGCCCATGGACGACGTCTTTACCATGTCTGAGGACACCATTCTCGACGAGACCATGATGGACATGATCCTGTCGGCTGGCTACTCGCGCATTCCTATCCACGAGCCGGAGAACCCGACCAACTTTGTCGGCATGCTGCTTGTCAAGATCCTCATTACGTACGACCCCGACGACAAGATGCGTGTCAGCGAGTTCCCCCTTGCCACGCTGCCCGAGACCCGGCCCGAGACCAGCTGTCTGGACATTGTCAACTTTTTCCAGGAGGGCAAGTCGCACATGGTTCTTGTTTCGCAGTACCCTGGCGAAGACCACGGCGCTCTGGGCGTGGTCACGCTGGAGGATGTGATTGAGGAGCTGATTGGCGAGGAGATCATTGACGAGTCGGACGTCTACATTGACGTGCACAAGGCCATTCGCCGTCTTCAGCCGGCCCCGCGAGCGCGCCCCATGCGCCAGCGGTCGTCGGATGTTGGTGGCTCGCCGCTTATTGATGCCGCCGCCTCCAAGGACGAGGTTGACGAGAGCGGTGCCACGGGTGCGTCGTCTCTGTCGCAGCAGCAGACCCTCCCCACGCTGCGCACACTGTCCAAGACCGAAGCAAGCGCTGCCGCGGCCAACGCCCTCAAGACCACTGTCATGATGCGCCGCAGCTCGACCGGGGCCGACGGCAACACGGTGCAGTCGACTGTGCCTGTGCGTGCCAACATTGATGATATGTGGAAGCACCTGCGCCACCTCGGCCCCTCGAACCGTGCCAACAACCCCAAGAACACGCGCTCCACCACGGTCAAGATCAAGCAGGGCCACAATCACGCCGCCCACCAGCCCGGCATTGGTCAGGTGATCTTGGAGGACGACATTCCCGTCCCACAAGCGGTTGTCGACTCGGACGACGAAGACGACGCTGGCGAGACGACTGCCCTGCTCGGTCGCAAGTCCTCTGTCAGCAGCCAAGATTTTGGGAATGGCACAGCTGCAGACGCTGGACAGCAGCACCCTGCCCTTACCTACGGCACCCGCAGCTACAATGCTGCCCAGGAGTCGGACATTGCAGCGAGCGACATTATCAACGCCGGGCATGCTGCTGCAGCAGACGAAGATGCCCGTCCCTCGCCCGCCGTGAAGTCAAGTGGTCACAGCAGAGGTTCATCGTCGTCGAGCCGTGCGAAGGCGTCTGCCTCTGCCAGCGGCGGCGGAAGCAAGGGCATTAGTCTTCACGTGGACACGAGCAAGGTGTCGCTGGGCAGCGAGCATGCCGCGCACTCGAGCTCCGAGGGCAGTCCCAGCCGTGCTGGTGGTTTGACGGGCACGCCGATTAAAGATTTGCTGTCGCCGCGGTCGCGCCGGTCGACTGTGCGCTCGGGCAGCATTACCGAGAACATTATTGAGACGCACGGCATTCGCAAGGTGGTGCTCGAGACGACGAGCTCGGCGGACGACGACGAAGAGACGGCTGCGGTCATGACGACAAGCACCGTGGTCGCGCCGCGCCGCCCCCTGCCCAGCATTCCCCGGAGCGGTGAGCAGAGCGGCGTGCAGAGTGGCGTGCAGAGCGGCGTGCAGAGCCCGGCAGTCCACAGCGCGCATGACGCGTCGGCCGCCGCCAATCACGACCACAGCCACAAGGCGGTCAAGGAGCACGAGCTGGCGGCGGCCCTTGCGGCGACCTCGGCATCCGAGTCTGCTGCCGAGGCCGGCACACGGACGGTCACCAAGCTGGTGTTTGAGCCGCCCAGTGCGAGCCAGGCCGAGGCCAGTGTGACGTCTGCCGGCGAGGAAGCGGAGGCGGACGACCACGGCGAGCAGGGCGATCACGGCGAGCAGGCTGAGAATGGCGGTGGTGCCAACGGCGACAGTGCCGGCGGCAGCACCGGCGGCAGCAGTGCGGCCAAGAAGAAGAACCGGCGCAAGAAGAGAAAGAATGCCAAATAAGCATGTCGCCAAGACTGCATTTGGGGCGGATTAATATGGCATGTTGCTGTATCCTCATCTTCTACGGAGCATTGTTGCATTGTTTTTTTTTTTAAATCATTGGGCATATTGTTGCATTATTTGTTATTTGATTTTACATTGGCGTTCTATGGTTTTGTTTTTTGGGCGAGCTGCAAGCCAGCTGATATAGTCGGGGAGCACGACAGCTCGTGCAACATTGTCTGGAATTAATTCACGTGATATTCATATCAAAAGCAGCGATCAACGGCGTGAATGCATTTAACAAATTTGGATGCAGTGATTACAAAACTAAATACATAGGAAAACAGACAATGCGCTCGCTCACTTGCTCTGGTACTCTTTCGGTGCCAGGGTGACATTGTACTCGAGCTCGAGCGTGGCCTTGTCGTCGCCGGCGAGCGGCTTGAAGTCGACCACGAGGTCGTCCTTGACGGCAAAGACGGTGTCGGTGGCCAGCCACGGGTCGTTCTTGGGGTAGAGCTGGGTGGTGCACCCGAGGTAGTCCGGGTGCGTGACCATGATGTGGATGTGGGCCGGGCGCATGGGGTGGCGGTCGAGCAGCTGCAGCAGCTGGTAGGCGGGGCCGTCGGTGGGCAGCGAGTAGGCCGTCGGGTGCAGGCAGTAGAGCGTGTAGACGCCCCTGTCGTCGGCGCGGAACTTGCCGCGCAGGTTGTTGGGCGACTGGTTTTCGGGGTCCTGGAAATCGTACTTGCCGTTGGCCGAGGCCTGCCAGATGTCAAAGACGGCGCCGGGGATGGGTTCCCCCGTGACCATGTCGCGGATGACGCCGTGCATCTTGGCGACCTGGCCTTGGGGGGGCACGCCGTCCTGGATGATGGAGCCGCCGTTTTCGCGGAAGGGCGCATTGGGCGACCAAAAGGGGCCGAGGATGGAGCTCGACGTCGGGTCCAGCTTGCCGTCGGCGACAATCGTGTGGGCAATTTCGTCGACGAGCCTGGGGTTTAGCAAGGGAAGAATATATAGATGAAAAAAATGGAAGAGAGAACCCACGACTCCAGACCGAGAATGTCCGACACGCGGTGGGCCTCGTTGCGGCTGCTTGTGTAGATCTGGCCGACGTCGTTGACAAACTTGACACCGGCCATCCACTCGTCGACGGTGAGCTCGACCTCGCGCGCAAAGTCGTGGATATGGCGGATCAGGGCGCCGAGCACGACGCGGTTGCGCGGCGTGACCTTGTCGCCCATGTTGTTGATGACCTGCTGTGTGAAGTCGGGGTTGAAGCGGTGGGTGGCCGGGGCGGCCTTGGTGGCCTCGGGGGCGGTCTCAACGGCTGCTGGTGCCATGATGGATGATGATGATGGATAATGGGATGAGATGGGTATTATTTAAGATTTAGGAAGATGAAAGAGAAGTGACGTAGTATGAGATAGATTATGAAATATAGATGAGATAGAACAGAGTCTACTTGATGAGATGAGAGGTGAATGCAGAGGATGGAATCGACACGAAATAGAACAACGGAACGACTCCTTATATACAAGACAATACAAGACCAGAGCAATTACAATCAACCGCATTGGCCTACGACTACGACTACGACTACGCAACCCCGGGAACCAGAGACGGCAGCGCGGGCGGACAGGAAGCAAGTAGTCCCGCTGCGGATGAGAACCGCCATTTCCCCAGGCCATCAACGCCCCAGGCCCACTTTTGCGCCGTCACTCGCGTCTGGGGGGGATAATTAGATCTGCCGTAGCGTAAACCCCCCAATTGCGCGACGACGTCCCCCTCTCTCTCTCTGCTGCTAAAAGTCTGGTTGCGGGACGAGGCTAGTGTCGAATGATTTCATTGGCCGGGAACTGGCTTCGGTTTGACAAGAGTCGAGACGGCAGGTGCCATTGTTGGATTGCACGCGTCCTTATTGGCAGGAGCTGTTCGGGCCTGTCAGTGTGGATGACGTTTGATAGCGTGGGCAAGTCGCACTCCGGTCTCGTACGGAGTACGCTTAGGGAATAAGTGGAGAACAGAAAACCCCCACTTCCTCCACAAATCTCGAGGCTGCTTCTCATGATCAAGTAGCGGGGTATGTCGGACGGCTGGAACACTTCAACGCGTACTCAGTACAGAGTATGGCTACGACGTACTCGTACTCATATTATTCGACGTACGGATTAAATTGTATATGGTCACTCACTGTATAGTATACAATTGTCCAAGTACACCAGGACTCCTGGACTGCAATGGCTCACTGGAAGGAAGAGGTCAAATCGATGCTCAGTACGAGTAGAGCGATACTCAATAGGTAACCGGGTCTCGCCAATTGAAATTGAACCCCCAAGACAATCCCACACCAATCACTGCCCCATGATTACACAAAAAAGGGCGCGTTTCGGCGTCAGAGTTCGGGCACGAGTCGTGGTACCTGTCGGGATAAATTTTGCCCTGCAAAAGGTGGGGAACCCACGAGACAAGTGGTGCCTGCTGATTTAGGTGCATCAATACGGGGTAGCTGACCCGCCAGCACGCCTCCCGAAGCGACTGCCGCCAGCCCGGCCTCCACGGTAGGGGGGGGGGGGGGTAGGGTAGCTACGAGTAGCAACGGCTCCAGGGGGCTCCGCTAATGGAGGGAACTAGAGCAGCGTGGGCCCCCGGCGGAAGAACGGTTAAGCCTGTGAGGGCAGCGAGATGGGATGACCCGGAAGACCGGCAGCTTGAGTACATCATAGTCGCATCTCGCCATTTTGATCGTACCACTGCGGCAGTAGTTTCTTCCTTTGCCAGCCGGTGTCATTGCCTTGTCCCAGCTCGTCGGCCCAGCTCACCATCAACATGCCGGTCCACCACTTGATGATCGGGACATGGACACCCCCCGGTGCCATCTTTACCGTCGCCTTTGACGACGAGACCCTGGAGCTCACGCTCGTCAAGCGCACAGCCATCCCGCACGACGAGCCGATATCATGGATGGCCTTTGATGTATGTGATAGGTGAGGGAGGGGAGGAAGGGGAAACGCGGTATTGATATGCAAAAAAAATGACTAACACGCCCAGCACACCAAAAAGAACCTCTATGGTTCGGCCATGAAGAAGTGGTCCAGCTTTGCCGTCAAGAGCCCGACCGAGATTGTGCACGAGGGCTCCTTTGCCCTGGGCAGCGACCCCGAGGCCAACGCGGCGACGACCAACACGCGCGCCATCTTCCTGCTGCCCGCCAAGAAGCCGCCCTATGCCGTCTACTGCAACCCCTTTTACAAGCACGCCGGGGCCGGCAATGTCTTTAGCGTCAACGCCACGGGCGGCCTCGACACAAATATTCAAAACTACGACTACCAGCCCAACACGGGCATCCACGGCATGGTGTTTGATCCCACCGAGACGTACCTGTACTCGGCCGACCTGTCGGCCAACAAGCTGTGGGTGCACCGCAAGACGGCCGGTGCCGCTGGTGCCACGACGGCAGCCGACACGGGCCACGTCGAGCTGGTCGGCAGCGTCGATGCGCCGTCGCCGGGCGACCACCCGCGCTGGGTCGCCATGCACCCGTCGGGCCAGTACCTGTACGCGCTGATGGAGGCGGGCAACCGACTGTGCGAGTACGTCATCGACCCGGCCACGCACCTGCCCGTGTACACGCACCACGCGTTCCCGCTAATCCCGCCCGGTATTCCGACGCACGACCGCGCCACCGGCAAGGGGCTGTACCGCAGCGACGTATGTGCGCTGGACGTGTCGGGCCGCTACCTGTTTGCGACGGCGCGCGCCAACAGCTTCGATCTGACGGGGTACATTGCGGCGTTCCGGCTGCGCGACTGCGGCAGCATCGAGACGCAGATCTGCCTCAACCCAACGCCGACCAGCGGTGGCCACTCGAATGCCGTGTCGCCGTGCGACATTGTGACCAACGGCGGCAAGGAGACGTGGCTGGCCCTGACCGACGACCAGGAGGGCTGGGTCGAAATGTACCGGTGGAAGGACGAGTTCCTCGCGCGCGTGGCCCGCGTGCGCATCCCAGAGCCAGGGTTTGGCATGAACGCGATATGGTACGACTGAGCTGCGTGATTTGGGGGCAAATTTAGGCGGTGAGGAATGACGACGAAAGGGCGGCAGAATGAGGGGTCCAGTACGAGTACAAAGTACGGGACTTTCTCCAAGACAACAAGGCTCAGGGCGTTTACAAGTCAGCAACAAACACGGGAAGTACTCGTAGCTGACAGCGAGCTGTTTCCATTCCCAGTACGCTATTATCAACGCCATTTGTCCCTTCCTCATGAACATCAATTGACACTATGTACGCAATTATGTCATCTAGCCATTGGCTGTGCTACGAGAGACCACCGCCGAAGCTGCTTTATTGTGGTTGAATGGGAAGAAGTCGAGTATCATCTGCGTTGGATACCCAACCCAAATAAACGAGTAAAAAGGTACGCCACGCCTGGACGCTTGTTCGGTGTATCCCGTCTTCTGTATCAATCACAATCGCATCATTTGTTGCGGGAGTCCCACTCAGCCCTCACCGCCCGGCCCACAGCCTTGCCCTTAGCGCCTGCCTTGTGTATCTCGGGTGGAGCTCCTTCCTACGGAGGAGCGATCGGCCAGCGCGTCCTGAGCCGCCCACGCTCGCCGCGGCTTTTGAGCGTGGCGTGGATCAAATCAAATAAGCATCTACCACTGCATTCCCACTGCACTGCATGCCTCATCGCTCGACCGCTGTCCGACTAAGCTCCTCCACTACTTTTTTTTTTGTGTCCTGTCATCTTTGTCCGATCAACCACGCTCCATATCCTTGGGTCAGGCTTTTCGATATGTCCCAGATGCGCTGATTCCGTTGTCGACCGACACATCGCGTCGACTCTCGTCTCTCTCATCTTTTCTCGTCAATTTCGCTTCGCCCACTCTCTTCCACGACTCAATTGATGACGACCGCACGGTAAACGCATCTGTCATCCGTTTGCTGTGACGCATTGTGCCCGACAAAGCCAGCTGCCCGGCTGCCGTGACCGCTTTTCGACGCTTCTCTCTTCGTTCCTCCGTTTCTCTTCTCTGCCGCCATGGAGTGTGACAACATGTCGGTGGTCGACGGCGATGCTGTCGACAGGAAAGCCGACGACGGCCACGCGCGCGATGGTGCAGCCGCCTCGACAACCAATAGCAGCCAGCACAGCCAGCACAACTTCCCGTCATCGCCCAAGATGAAGACGCGGTCGCTGTCCGATGGTGGCAGCAGCACGCCAGGACGCAGCGGCCGCGCATCGCCGTCGCCGTTTTTGCTCAGCGGCAGTGCCGGCTCGGGTGTTGGCCCGGCCCGGTCAGGAAGTAAAGACGACAGCTCGCTTGTCGGCGCGATGCTCGATCCAGCCCCCGTCACGCCACGACGGCCATCGCCGTTTGCGCTCGCGCTCCAACAAGCCCGAGGTCTCTCCGCCATCCAGACCACGTCAGAGCCGATGCAGCTCTCCCAGACACCACAAAAAGATCAGCAGCACCAGCCGCCCTCGACGCCAGTCTCGGCGAGCAGCGCCTTTTCCCTGCAGCAGCACCACCAGCAACACCAACACCTCTACAACAGTTCCTACATTTCGAAGCCAACACCCCTCTCGCCCAAGCTCGACCCATCCCAAATCTATGCATCACCCACCAACATCCTGCCACGTCGATCACGCGGTCTCGACTTTTCACGGTCCGCCACGAGCCTCCACCACTCGACGCTGGCGGAGCAGTCGTCGCCCGGCTCGTCGCCCCTCCATCTCAACGGCAGCAACGGCGGAAACAGCAGCGGGTCGGGGGCCACGGGGGCCATGGCCATTCCCGGGCGGAAATCGGGCGACTATGGCGGCGCCACCGAGTCGTCGACGTCGCTTTGGTCCATGATGGGCCGCAGCCAAGAGAGCAATAGCGGTAAAGCAGCGGCTGCTGCGAATGGAGGAGGGACCGCCAGTGGGTACTACCCGTCCAGCTCGATGGGCAGCGTCAACACGAACCCGCATCTGGGCGGCACGGCATGCTCGGACTCGTCGTCAAGCGACGACGACGACGACCTGATGGACGAGGACACGGAGGAGCCCTTTGTGACGACGCCGCAGGTGGGCAAGACGATCAACACGGGCATGCGGTCGCCGGCGATGAACAGCCTCTTGTCGTTTACGCACCGCCAGCGGCCACGCAAGCAAGGCAAGCGCCTGGTCAAGGGCCCGCTGGGACTCGGGTTCTCGTCCATCTCGGCAACGTCCATGGGTGGCGGCACGTCGTCGCCAGCGGCCGGGGCCGCCGGAGTGGGTGCGTTCTCGTCAAATTACTCAAAGTCGCCACCCATGGGGAGTGGATTTCTGCTGGGGCGAGACGCGCAGCAGGGGCAGTCGCGCCGCGAGAGCATCAGCTGGGCGGCCAACCAGCTGCACATTTCCGGCAGCGAAAGCGACGACACGGCGAGAATGCAAATGGACGTTGGCGATGCTCTGGGGCAACGCGGCGTCATCCGGCGACAGGTCTCGCGGCGGGGGAATCTTTTGGTGAGTGAATCGATTCCGAAATATGTCCTCGTTTGCTAACTGGTGCAGCCCAAAACAAAAGGTTTCGCACGTATCCGGGCGGCGCTGGCCGAAGAAAGCGCACCCGGCGATGCCGATTTCCGGCGCGAGTCCGAGGTGGTGCGCCAGGTGCTCGAGAGCGACATGGATCCCGTGGAACTACACAACCACCAGCATCGGCTCCCGCCGCCGGCCAACACGTCGACACTGCTGAACCGAGGGCCGGCAGCCGGAGGAAAGCAAGGGGCGGACGCAGCGGCGGCCGCCGCCATGGCCAGTCCGCGGCTGCTCGACAACCTCGACGACATACCCGACGACGACATGGCCATGGACGCCTTTGGCAAACCGCGCGCCGGTGCAGCAGCGGGCGGCAACCGGCTGTTTTGGAACAAGCCCTCGAATGCGCAGCCGTCGACAGGCAGCCTTGCCCGTCTGCGGGCTACAACACCACCGCCGCCGCAGTCGCAGCCAGGGACCTCCTACGCGCTCATGGGCATGGCAGACGACACAAACATGGACTCGCCCGGTGGCAGCAGCAGCAACGGCACCGTGTTCCCCAGCGGTGCCATCTTTCCCATGACCACGAGCAACTCGTCGCGCGGTGGTACCCCTCAACTAGGAGGTGGAAGTAGTGGCAACGGAGCCCATGCGCAGGCCACATCGCAGAATACATCAGGCCAGGGCATCCAGGGTGTCAACCAAGGCATCAATGGCCAAGGTAGCGGGGCCAACAGCCAGGTGCCCGGCCAACTTCCCAGCGCAGCCGAGATCACGCGCCGGATCAACAGCAAGCGGCGGCGCGACGACGACAGCGACCTGGACCCGATGAGCTTCAAGCGGCGCGCCGTCAGCCCCAGCATCAGCGTGCACGACAGCCCCATTATGCAGAGCCCGCTGCAGCTGCAGCGCGACGTGCTGTCGTGGAGCAGCGGCGCGACCTGTGGCAGCGGCGTGGCGGTGTCGCGGCCGGGCAGCGTCAGCGGTGGCATTGGCAGCATCGGGCTGTTTGAGCTGGCGGCGGGCAGCGGTGGCGGCAGCAGTTCTGTCGGTGGCAGTTCTGTCGGTACCGGTGCCGGTGCCGGTGCCGGTGCCGGTGCCGGTACCAGTGGCGGCAGCAGCACGGGGCGGACTAACAAGGGCCGGGTAGGCTATCAGGCCATGGTCGACGCCAACGACAGCATCACGCGGCTGAGCATCGACTGAAATGGACTGAGTAGTGAGTGGGTGGCCGTGTTTTGGTTTCTTGGATAATACTGGCAAAAAGGCAAAAAGGCAAAAGGGAAGCCAGAGATTGGTCATTATATATCATAGACTATACCGAGTTTACTAATCCATTGCATGCACACTGGAGACGGGACACGTGATTAGATGTTTATTACTTCAAATAGGTAATTATATGACCTCGCTGAAGGACTCGCTTGCTTCGAGCCCCGGGTATCATGTAGGTAGGGCTCTGCCAGACGCTCAAGACAGCATGGCTGCTTCTCGACATCAGCAAAGAAAGCAGTCCATGCGTCCGGAACAAGCCATGTAAAGACAGAGGACAACAAATTAGTGAAGAGAAAGGACAAGGACAAGCCGCTGTGCCGGAACAGTCATTCATCGAAGATGCTGACTCAGCCTAGCAAAACCCGTTCAGGCCAATGTTGTCTTCGGGCACCGTCAGCGTCCCCAGCTTCTCGTCCAGCAGCCGCGCCAGCTCGTCCACCTGCCGTCGCGCCACGACCAGTGTCGCCGCCACCGAGCCGCGTTTCCGTCCGCGCCGACCGCCGCCGCCGCCGCCCACCGTCGCCGCTGTGCCCGATGTCATCACCGAGGCCGTGTCGGTGTTGGCGTCGTGGCTTGTCCCGGTGGCGGTGGTGCTGTCCCGACCGCCACCGGTGTGCGCCGTCTCGTAGGACGCGGCCGTGGCAGCGCTTCCGGGGACTAGGCTGCCGACCAAGTCGCCTGTGTTGCTGCCGGGCGACGGCTCTTTGGAGCAGGGGACGGCAATCGGTGTCGGTGTAGGTGCAGCTGCTCCGTTGAGTCCGGCGAATCCATTGGACGCATCTGCATTAGGGTGAGATATTATGGGTAGCGTTGTGTGCGGTAGCAGAGACGACTGCGTTGGGGTTGCTGCTGTTGCTGCTGCTGCTGCTGATAGGGACCCGGTGGGCGTAGTTTCTGCTGCTGGGTCCGGGACAGCCGCTGCAGACTCGGCCGGAACGGGTGTCGCTGTCAGCAAGGGCAGGGCCACGACAGACGCTGGATCGACAGTGGCCGTAGAGGGCCGCGAGGCCGTCGAGTGGGTAGGTGCCGGGGTCGAGCACGCAAACAGCAGACCGCAGCGCAGCTTGCGCACGACAAAGACGGCGCCGCCGTTGAAACTAGCGGCAATGCTGACGGGTGCGCTGCCGTCCTGGTAGCCGTCGCTGTCGTCGTCTTGCAGGGTGTGTGATGGTGGTGGCTGGTGGTGGT
The DNA here is from genome assembly GCA_029299015.1 of Ophiostoma montium. Lineage (NCBI taxonomy): Eukaryota > Fungi > Ascomycota > Sordariomycetes > Ophiostomatales > Ophiostomataceae > Ophiostoma > Ophiostoma montium. The sequence continues at coordinate 54,550 of JANSMC010000069.1, read as the reverse complement.
GCTGCTGTTGGAAGTAACTTTGATGCTGCTGATGCTGCGGCGGTTGATTAGGCTGGTGCGGCTGATGCGGCCGCTGTGCTTGTGGTGTGGGAGTCGGAGGCTGTGGTGTCTGATTCAAGGCGATAGAAACCGAGGGCGCGGATGCTGCGTGGATGGCCCAGAGCGAGGCGGCGACGGAGCAGTGCGTGCGTAAGGTGCGCACAGGCAGCGGCGAGTCATAGGCCAGGAGCTTGCCCGACGGCGTGACGAGGAGAGCCGTCTGCAGGGTTGTGGACGGTGATGATGCGCCGCCGGTCGCGGAGGCGGGCGACAGCGATGACGACTTTCCGTTTTGTTCGCGCAGAGACTCGAGGCTGGAGTGCAAGAAGGACGAGAGGCGGCGTGTGAGCACCAGGGGCGGTGCTGGCGGATACGCCATGGCGGCGCGGAGGGAACGAGGTCGCAATTGCCGATGCAAAAGGGGTCGCGAGAGATCACAGATCAAGAGATTGAAAGATCAAGAGATCCAAGGAGAATGAGGAATCAAATCGACAAGGCGACAAGAAGAGGTCGAGCAGCTGGAGGCCTGTTGACTGGCCGTGAGTAGCAGTGTTGTTTGTCAGGAAGCTAGTCGAAGCAGCAGTGGTCGAAGCGCGAGTGAACTGGGAAGAGCACGGCCGCAATGGTTGAATCGCAAAGGGAGATACGGAGTCGGCGAGAGATGATCAACGCAAAGAGAGAGAACACAGGAGCACAGTCGTATGCAACAACGCACTGGCGGCGGACTTGATAGGCGAGGAAGGGGCGGGAAACTACTGAGTACGGAGTACGAGTAGAGACTACGGTGGCAGGCACGTTCCGGGACAGGGGGCGTTATTAGCGCAGACAGTGTACGGAGTATGCGGGCAGGTGCGCATACTGTAGAGCACGGTCATATGCGCTAGAGTGTTTATGCACCAAACAGGTAAGAGGCAATGGTACGAGTAGTTTGTCTGTGCGAGGTTATCCAATGTGAGAACTGAGAACCGCCTCACATAAGGTAGTTCATCATCACCTCCAGTGGTTCGCTGATTATGTCGACTTACATGAAAGCCAAGCGAGAGGTTCCGCTAGTGGTTAGAAAATATCTGGGCTTACTGCGTATTGATGCAAGACACTGCCAAAGACCGCCCGCATTGCTGCATATTGCTGTCGCTGATTAAATTGGGCCGTCCTAGTGGTGGCCTTGCTCGTACTCGTATGCCCCGAAAGTGGCACCACCCCGAAACTGGCGTGTTAGCGGACGCCCAGCTTACAAATTTGGTGGCCGCATCTTACGATAAAAAGCAGCAGTTTGCCCTCGCCTTGAGCCTGCAACGTCTCACCACATGTTTCTGTGAGCCATTGTTGGGCACAAACAGACACTGTGATGGCTTCCTTTCAGGCCGGGCTGCGGAGGGCACTGACCCAAGCGCCCAAGTCGGTCTTTTCGTGCCGTCAAAGCACATGGCAGCAACAGTTTCAAAAGCTTCAACAGCTGCAGCAGCTGCAACAGCTTCCACAGGTTCAGCCACAGCTGCTCGCCAGTTCCCGCCACGCCTTTAGTACAGCATCACCATGTTTAACAGCTCTCTCTCGCCATGTTTTGTCTCCTGCAAAGCCGTCCCCTCGCACACTCTCAGCTCCACCATCTCGAACCTTTGCAACCGCAACATCTACGTCTACGTCTGCCGAACCGTCTGCCTCGCCTGAGCCGGCCAGCAGCTTCCCCGATACCTCGTCTAAGGCGTCCGCGCTCTGGCTGATTGGCAGCGCCGTCAGCGTCCTTGGCATTGTCGTCTGGGGCGGCCTCACGCGGCTGACCGAGTCGGGCCTCAGCATCACGGAATGGAAGCCCGTCACGGGAGCCGTGCCGCCGCGCACCGACGCCGACTGGGAGGCCGAGTTTGCAAAGTACCGCGCCAGCCCCGAATATGCCCGCCTGAACCCCAACATGAACCTGGACGAATTCAAAAAGATTTACTTTATGGAGTGGTCGCACCGTCTCTGGGGCCGCTTCATCGGCGTGTCCTTTGTGCTGCCGGCCGTCTACTTTGTGGCCCGCCGCCGCGTCACCAAGCGCGTCGCGTGGAACCTGCTCGGCATTGCCGGCCTGATTGGCTTCCAGGGCTTTATTGGCTGGTGGATGGTCGCCTCGGGCCTGCGCGACGAGCTGTTTGACGATGCCGCATCGCCGCCCCGCGTCTCCCAGTACCGCCTCGCCGCCCACCTGGGCACTGCTTTCCTCTGCTACTCATGGATGCTCTCGACAGGCCTCGCCATTCTGCGTGACCGCCGCGCGCGTGCCGACCCTGCTGCGGCCGTCAAGCTCGCGAGCACGCTGGCCCACCCGGCCCTGCGTCGCTTCAAGATTGCCGTTGCCGCCCTGACGGCGCTCGTGTTCACGACGGTCATGTCAGGCGCGCTGGTGGCCGGCCTCGACGCCGGCCTGATCTACAACGAGTTCCCCAAGATGGGCAACGGCCTGACGCCGCCGGCCACGGAGCTGTGGGACGCGCGCTTCAGCCGCAAGGCCGACCACAGCGACCTGTGGTGGCGCAACATGCTCGAGAACCCGTCCCTGGTCCAGCTCGACCACCGCATCCTGGCCATGACCACGCTGACCGCCGTCCTGGCCCTGTTTGTCTACGCCCGCCGCGGCTCCGTGGCCGCCGTGCTCCCGCGCGCCGCGAAAAAGGGCACCACCGGTGTCGTCCACCTCGTCCTGCTGCAGGCCGCCCTCGGCATCACGACGCTCATCTACATGGTGCCGACCCACGTCGCCGCCACCCACCAGGCCGGCAGCCTTGCCCTACTGACCGGTGTCCTGGTCCTGGGCCACCGCCTGCGCATGCCGCCGGCAACTCTGCGGCTGGCTGAGAAGTACCTGGCCAAGGCGCCGGCAGCTGCTCCCCAGGCCTCACGTGTTGCATCCAAGGCTTAGTCTGAGTCAGCATGGTGTACGGATACCACTGTAAAAGCGAATCTCCTTTACATAATACAAAAAATAACTATCATACAACTCTTAACTGCAAACACACTATGATATGAAGCATAAAAGTAGTATGGCCTTGTTCTGGCTAATAAATTCACCAAGCTATCTTGTCACCTTGGTCGTCTTGCACTCTTCTCGTTGCATATACATAAATTGCTTCTACCTATTTTTTTGTGATTTTACCGTCCCTTTCGCATACTCTACCGAAACAAGGAAATGAAGAGGCACCGCACACAGACGCGTTGGGTGCCATCACGGCGGCAAAGAGGCCACCACCCAATCTACTTCTGGGCAATTCCCTCCTCGGGCTTGGGCGCGACGTCGACCTCCTCGGCCGCGAGCTTTTCTGTCGGGCGCGGCGCGTCGTCCTTGAGCATGGGGAACGAGATGACCTCGCGGATCGCGTAGTTGTTGGTGATGAACATGGCCAGGCGGTCGATGCCGAGGCCCCAGCCACCCGTGGGCGGCAGGCCGTACTCGAGCGAGCGCAAAAAGTTCTCGTCGACCAGCTGTGCCTCGTCGTCGCCCTGGGCCTTTTGGCGCGCCTGCTCCTCGAAGCGCATGCGCTGGTCGAAGGGGTTGTTCAACTGTTGGATGTTAGTTGGGTGTTGCTTATGTCAGAGGGATAAAATAAAAACATCATACCTCGGTGTAGGCGTTGGCAATCTCCTTCTTGCAGACAAAGGCCTCGAAACGCTCGCAGAGGCCCTTGCGGTCTCTGTGGTACTTGGCCAGAGGGGACATCTGTTTGGTTAGCTGCTGGTGTTCTGATTGCAGTCGTTTGTCGGCTAGAGACGTACCATCTGAGGGTGGTTCAGGATGAAACCAGGCGAGATGCACTGCGTCTCGAGGTATTCACCGCAAAGCGTGTCGAGCATGCGGGCGTTGGTCAGGGGCTGTAGGCGTTAGTGGCTGCTTTTAAGAATTCTCTGAGAAAAAATTTGCCGTCGACTCACAGGAGGGCACTCCAGCTTCTGCTCCTTGAGCAGGTCACGCAGAAACTTGTTGGTCTCGTCCGTGTGCAGCTCGTCGCCAGGAGGGAACTTCTTGCCAGTGCTATTTGGTCAGCAAAACAGTCACAACACAGAAAAATAACACAGAAAGAAAGGGAAACTCACATCCGCTCCAGCTCCGGAATCATGTCGATGCGCTTCCACGGCGCCTCCCAGTTGACCTCGTACGTCTCGCCGTGCTGCGTCGTAAACTTGGTCTTGTACGAGCCCGTCAGCTTCTTGACCAGGCCCGACACCAGCTCCTCGGTAATGCTCATGACATCGTACACGTCAAAGTACGCCGCGTAAAACTCCATGCTCGTAAACTCGGGGCTGTGCGTCAGGTCGATGCCCTCGTTGCGGAAGTTCTTGCCAATCTCAAACACCTTGTTGAAGCCGCCCACAATCAGCATCTTGAGGTACAGCTCGGGCGCCACGCGCATAAACAGCTCGCGGTTCAGCGAGTTGTGGTGCGTCACAAACGGCATGGCCGTCGCGCCGCCCGCAATCGCCGCCAGCGTCGGCGTCTCGACCTCGACAAACTCGCGCTCGTTGAAGAAGTCGCGAATGTACCGGATCATCTTGCTGCGCGTCCACAGCACCTCGCGCGACTTGTCGTTGAACAGCAGGTCCAGGTAGCGCGACCGGAACCGCTGCTCGTGGTCCTTGAAGCCGTAGTACTCCGTCGGCAGCATGTGCAGCGACGGCGACAGCAGCACCACCTCGGACGCAAAGATGGACAGCTCGCCCTCCTCGCCCTTGTCCAGCCGGCTCTTGGGCGACGTGCGGCCCGGGTAGCCCACAATGCCAATCACGTCGCCGCGCGCCAGGTTCAGGTGCTGCTTGTCAAACGGCACGCCGTCCTCCTTGACGTACTGCGCCTGGCACATGACCTGCACGCGCGCGCCAATCGACTTGGTGTCCGCGCCCGTGCGGATGTCGTAGAAGATGAGCTTGTTGCCGGCACGCCGCGTCGTAAAGATACGGCCCGCCACGCGGATCTCGCGCGTCTTGTCCACGTCGCCCGACTTGAGGTGGCTGAACTCGGACGCAAAGCTGTGCGCGTCATAGTCCACGTGGAACTTGTGCGGGTACGGGTTGGGGTCGTTGGTCTTGAGCAGACCCTCAATCTGCCGACAGCGGATCTTGTAGTACTCGCGGGGGTCCAGGTCCTTCTCGGCCACCACCGGCACCGTGCTGGCCGCCTTCTTGGGCGCCGTGGCTGCCGTCTCGGCCGCCTTGGCCTGCTTCTTCTCGTCTCTCTGGCGCTGCTTCTGGCGACGCTTCAGCTCCGTCTTGGACACCTAGCACAATCAATTAGCAACCTAGCCAACGGTCCATCAGATAAAGAAAAAGAGAAAAATAAACCGACGTACGCGCTCGCCGGTGACCTCGTCCAGGTGGAGGTCCGGAGTCTCGCCGGCCGGGGCCGGGGCCGGGGCCGGGGTTGCCTTGGGCTCAGAGTCGGCCATCTTGAGATTTTTTTGTAAAATAAACTATCAAGTTTGGAGTGGTAGACACAGTATAACCTGGCGATTGTCAATTACACTCTGGGCACGTCTTGTCGTCAATGCTGTAATGACTCCTTTGTAGTATTTTATGAGGGGCTCGTCCTACAGCTATTATTTTTGGCGGGGTTTGGCCGTCAGCGGCGTCACAGAGCGGCTTCCAGCACAAAAATTTCACCAGCCAAACCATACTTGTGGGTCTGGTCTGGGATATATGGGGTAAAATATGGCAAGCAGGGGGGTGAGTTGGGCACAAACCACAAAAGGCAGGAACAGCCCGCTCGAGCAAGGCTCGCCTTATTTCCATAATAGAAAGAGCCGGCTGCCGATAACGGATTGCACCAGCAAGTTTCTTGTTTGCATGAGTCAGATAGATGGCGGTCGCGCCTTCTTATTGAAGACTACAAAGCTATGAAAATGGGCTGGCCTGAGACTTGAGGCTGACAGCCATATATGGAAGAGTAAGTAGTAAGGAAAGAAACGTGAAGAAATGTCTAGAGAGACAAAGACAACGGACAAACAGACGTGAGAAAAAGATCGCGACATTTCGGACTTTATCGTTGTGCACATGTCTGAGCAGGCATAGAAGTAAGTAAGCGTCCCAGTCATTAAAAAGCGTGAGACGAGAAGGAGTGACAAGAAGAAAACAAGAGACTGAAGGAGTGGAAGAAGAAAAAGATGGCAGACCACAGGCTGGACTGTGGCGAAGGATTGACAGAAGAAAGTGGAAGCGCTGTCTAGAAAGAGACAGGATTAGAGAGAGCGCTGAGTGAGTGGGTGAGAGCACATTGGAACAAGAGAGACCCTGAAGGTGAGAGCAGACAAAAAAGACAGACGGGAGATCAAAGGCAAAAATCAAAAACAAATCGCAGGAGCAAAAACAAAAACCAAAACCAAAACGTATAAGCAAAAAGAAACAATGCAGACCGGTAGGAAATGTGCGAAAGCTGGAGGTGACAATAAAGGTGCCGCAAAGCATATGCTTGTCGTCAAGAACCTTCGTAAGCTGTCGTCAGATCGAACCCGGCGCGTTTGGGTAATATACACAGCCATGACTGACATTAAACACTAGGAAATAAGTTGTAAGGAGTGGCAAAAAAAAGCAAAAGTGTGCAAGTGCAAATGCAAACCAAAAAGCAGAGCAAAGGGCAGGACGTCGAATCGTGTCAGGGCATGCAAAAAAGCAGAGCACGACGCCTATTCCATGTACATGGTTCCGCTGCCCAACGGGGGCATCGTGAGACCCATGTTGGGCATCAGCCGGCCCGAGGTGACGAGCGAGGCACTGGTGTTGCCGGCCGTGCGCGGCGTCTGCTGGTCAGCGCCTGCGTTTTGGGTATAGGAAAAGTTGAGTCGCGGGTCGGGCGCGTTGGGCATGGAGCCGGATCTCGTCGAGGACGCGCGCATGTTAAGCGGCGTATGCATGTGCGCAAATTCGTCGCCGTCGTCCTCCATCTCGGCGTCGGCGTCCTTGTCGCTCGATTCGCCGTCGTTGTCGTTGTCGTCGTTATCGTCGGCATGGCCGCCACCACCACGCGGTGGCCTGCCTCCCGAAGCTCCCGGGGCTGTTTGGGCCTGCTGGGCCGGTGCTGTGGTGTCGTCGTCGTCGTCTTCATCGTCGTCGCCTTCTTCTTCGTCATCGTCGCCTTCTTCTTCGTCATCGTCGCCTTCTTCTTCCTCGTCTCCCTCTTCTTCATCCTCTTCTTCTTGGTCGTCTTCGTCTTCTTCGTCATCGTCGTCTTCGATATCCATCGCGTCGCTCCGGGGCTCGGTCTTGGTGGTCACAGGCTGTGCTGGTTGCGGGGGCGCGGAGGGTTTGACCGGCGCCAGGGGTGCTTCTTGTGTTGCTGGGGCTGACACCTGTCCGGATGCTGTAGCCGTCGTGGGCACTGGGTTGTTGCCACGGCGAACCTGCTGGCGGTTCAGCGCCGCACGCATGGACTTGCGGGTGTGCTTCTGCGCGCCGCCCGTTGGCGCAAGCGATGCCGGGGTCGATACTGCAAACGTCATGGGGACGGAGGGCGGTGCAACGCGCGACCGGAAGAACTGGCCAGCCGGCACGGGCGGCGCACTGACGGAGGGCGGCACGGGCGGCGGTACAAGCGGTCTTTGCGCGTTCATGCCACGGAAGGTCGCCCGATTTGCTGAGACGATGCCCTTCCATCGCTTGATCGACGACGTGATCAAGTTTTCGTAGTCGGGCTGTGCATTGGGATGCCCAAGCATCGCACCGCCGTACGGAGATGTGCGCTGCATCTCAAACAGAAGACGGTCGTTCATGGGCATATGCGCCGGGGCCGTGATGCTGAACTCGGGGGGGCGCTGCTGGCGGTCAAGCTGCTCCATCTGGTTTTTGAGGTTGGTGTTCTCCTGCACCAGGCTGCTGTTCTCCGCAGTAAATCGTTCAATGTCCTTTTGCTTCGTGGCAATGCCCCGGGCCAGCTCCAGCAGCCACAGCTCCGACTTCCTCTCAGGCGACAGGCCCTCCCAAGCCGTGTAGGCAATGTCCAAGTGGTCCTGGGTGTCTTTTTCCAGGGCGGCCGTGTTCTGCTCGGCCAAGTCAGCGCTCCTGCGCTGGTCGGCAAGGCTCAAGGGCGGCAGGCGCAGGCGCATGCGCTCGATGTTGATTGTTTCGGCGTGCGCTGCGCACTTGGCTCTGAACTTGCGGAACTCCTCCGTAATGAACCTTTTCAAGGCCTCCAGCTGGTCTCTGCCCGGCGGCGCAGTCGACCAACACGACGGCGGGGTGGGCAGCTGTGTGGAGGCAAACAGTGTGGGCATGGGCCGAAGGCACCGAAGCGTGAGAGCAGGAAAATCCATGGAGAGAGGATCAAACTCAAAGGGGCTGCTCAATACTTCAACGTTATGCCTGTGCAGTGGTCAGTTTACACCGTGTCTGTATAGCAACCGGCACATGGGGCACGGGTCTGGCTCACCTGGCTGCGCGCAACGCGTTGGTGAACTCGCGGAGTGCCAGCTCGGCCGCTCTTGCGTCGTCCTGGGCGTCCACCATCTGGCGCCGCATGTCCACCTGGACTTTTTGCGCCTGTCTGTTGATGGGCCGCGCATTCGTGGCCCCGTGATGGCCTCGGGACTCGTCGTCACCACCACGGCCAGATGGTGTCTCGGGATTCTGTTCGGGATGCTGTGCCGTGGCGTTGACGGCCTCCCAGCTGGCGCCGGAGCCGATCGGGAACCCGGCGGCAGAAGTCGAAGGGGCACTGCCGCCCTCCCTTGGGGATGATGGTGCGGCAGAGGGGGCGGCTTCCGGTCCAGCAATGCGCCGCGAAGGGGCGACGGGCGTAGCGGCCGGGGTCGAGGTGTTTCGGCGTCCAGCCGTTCCCTTGGGCTGGCGGCGTGTCACGCCTCCTCTGTCTCTCCGGATCTGCTCGACATCATGGATGCCGTCAGGCCTTTTGGGGTTGCGGGCCTTGATATACAGGTCCAGATGGCGTCCGAGCGAGGACGATGTGAAGGCCTGCCCGCAGTACGGGCAGTTCTTGTCCTTGGCGGCTTTTGGCGTGTGGTCGTCCATGTTGGTGTGTGGTTGCAAAGTGCTGGTCCGCTGCCTACTTTATTTACACTTGCACGTTCTCGCAGCCGGCCAATCCAAGACAGCAAGCGTGTGCGCGTGAGAACAAAAAGGGGGGGATGTGCAGCATATATGGGACAAAACAAAGGCAAAAGAAAACAAAGGCAAAAAAAAGGTTTAAGAGGGCATGAGGTGATGACAGCTCAGGTTGAGTCCAGTCCAGTCCCGTCCAGTCCAGTCCAGTCCAGTTCAGTTTAGTGAAAATGCGGGCTTATTGCAAGCCAGGCCGGCCGTCGTGGCTACGGAGTAATTCTGGTGCTGGCGTTCGACTCGGTCGGAACGGGCGCGTTGAAGTGCGGACGCCACGCTATATGTCGGGGCCTATCCCCGGTGTGACAAGGGGTCGGCGCGATGGAGAGCGGAAGGGGGGGGGTGTAAGGGTTGTAAGATATAAGGGGTGCCTCTGTGGGCTTGACTAGACGAGTTCCCGAGGGCGAGGGAAGAACGGGAAGGAACGAACAACAAAACAAAAACAGAAGAAAGAAGGAACGAAAGACAAAAGACAAAAGAAGAAGGAACGAAATCGAGGAAGGAAAGAGTAAAGAGGAAAAAGGAAAGTAAGAAGAAACAGAAAAGGGAAAAGGAAAGGGAGAAACCCGAAAAAGAGGAAGGAGCGAGGGAGTCAAAATCTCCGTAGAGAGAGCATGGAACAACTACAAAAGAAGCAGTAGCAGGGCCGAAGAAATGGTACAGAAAACGAAAAATGTCCAAAAAGTCAAGAAAGAGTAAAAAGAAAAAAAAGACGGATTAAAAAGACAAGAATAGACGGCTCTTAGTGACTTTTGCGGTCTCTTCTGCAGGTCGTGCAGGACTAATCTCAGCTCGAAAATCCACCCACCCGGGGGCGTGCGTTTCTCAGCTCCGCATCTGCCCCATGGCTATCTACGAGTCTGCGTATGAAGTACAGTAGACAAGGGAGCTGCTAGGGCACAAGTACGAGTATGACAGGTAGAGACGCAACTTTTTTGCTCGTGGTATTGGATATCTTTGTGATTGTGATTGTACCATCAAATCCACCTCAGGCAAGGCATCAGTCATTTGCTATCGCCAACAACTGTCAGACCTGATGCCAGTGACAGCTGTCATACGAGTACTCGTACATAAAAATGAGGTAGTGTCTTATAACTCTACATTTGATGAAGAAGATGTCAAGCCACCGGTGGCCTGTGACGGTTAACTCGGTGTGATAGGGTGTGCTTGTAGAGTTAAAGCCAGAACGGATGAGGGGAGAGAAGGGGTCGAAAAGGAAAGCGATGAAAATTATTAGAATAATAAAAGGAATAAATGCATTAATTACAAGTACAGAAAAAAAATACGGAAAATGTAGATAACTCTAGAAAAATGAACACAAGTACGAGTACAAAAAAAATCAAACTAGCCTGGAGGGAACAAAAAACCGATGTTGATAAAACGTTCAAAGAAAACACGCCGCTCGTGAAGATGCAAAGTAAACAACTCCCTGGCTGGTGTTTTCTTTCTGTGTCGGCTCGCGACTGCGCGACTCCTGGGGAAGAAGAAAAAACAAACTCGAAGCCCACAGTTCCGGATAGGGACGGCGGCCGATTGGCGGAGCAGGGCAGCTTTTTATTAACTTACCGGCCGTGCAGGACTAGCAGCCTAGGGTGGAGCAGTGTGGGTGGCAGTGGCTGCAACGAAGACACGGCGTACGATATCGTGCATTTATTTACGAGGGCATATGGAGTACGTACGGAGTAGAGAATAGCCTGTCTGGGGGAGACGAATGCCTACGGCGAGTGAGTGGACAAGACTGACACGGCACTGGCACTGACTGGACTGGCACTGGAGAAAATGCAGCTGTGGCTTGTCTAGCTGGCCTGCGAGGACGAGTACTGTCTGTCAGGACGAAGAAAACAACAGCAGACAGCGACACAGACTTTTTGCACATTCAGTAGCTGCAGCATCAGCACCTCAGAAGTCGTCACAAATAATGAGTTTAGCTTGCTGTAATCTGAATCGGTCAGATATCGACTCATCAGCGCGGGAGCCTGTGGGATGATCAGGTGGAGGCAGTCCGGCAGGCACGCAGGGAGACTTGGTGGTGGTTGTGGTTTTGGTTTCTTTTCTTTTTCCTTCTATTCCTGCTTCCATGGCGCTCCTCCTTCCATTCCAGTGTTGTCTGAAGCAGCACCACCTCCCTCAAGCGGAGCAGCAGAGATAGCACGGACAGTTTGCAACGTGCGGCTCGAAGCTCGCCCGCATGTTTTCCCGCTTCTCTTCCGCTTCTCCCCTGAAGCCTTCTTGACCTCCAAGTCGGGCAGGCAGTTAGTTGAAGCAGCGATGCACTGACATTTGACTTTGCCGTGGTTTCGCGCTTGCCTGCTCCGTTCACCGCGCGGGATCGACATCCGGAGAACAGAGTACAGAGTACGAGTACTCCTACTCGTCTGTCGTAAGCAATGCCCCTCCCGCATACGGATAGTAACCCCCTCCCAGCCGTTATTATCTTACACATGATTTCCTAGCGTCCTAGCTGCTGATCGCGTAACGCCTTTGGTGGTGGATACGCGGGAGGTCTACGAGTACGGAGTATGAGTACATACAAGTTCGAGCACGAGTACCTCGACTGTCTTCGTAGGCACGGCGTGGGCTGAGGCTGTCTGCGGCTGCATAAGATGGTGAGGCCAGTGTGCTACGACAGCTGACAGCGGGTCACGGCAGGCACCCAGAGACGGTAATGGCTCTGTGCATACTCGTAACAAAAAGGGATTACTACGAGTACTCCGTACTCGTACGGGGGTTCCTGACAGAAGAACAGAAAATAAAAACACCCATGTCGGTCGGTCACGACATGTGCACGGAGCACGGAGTCGAGACAGGGGAGTGAGACACGAGCCGGCCACCGTCCAGGTGGGTTTCCTGGGTGGGTTGTCAACGGAGCATAGCGGAAAATCTCAAGATAATGCCGATGGAAGAAACAAGCGCACAAACAAAACAAACAAAACAAACAAGCAATAACAGGGCCATATAAACGGCCATCAATGGTCATAAACGGCCATAAACAGCTTTCATCCACCGCTGCGGGCCAAAGGACAAGCCAAAAAAAAAAAACTAAAAAAAAAAAACTAAACGCGTTGTTGGGACGGGGCACGGAGACACTCAACCCCTAGGCCTGGGCCGAGAAAAAGGGCCGCAGACTGTGCTCCGTACTCCGTACTCCATCGCACGACCCGATGCAAGGATCACGATGGGCTTGTTGGTCAAAAATTACCGCATGCTCTTTTTATTATCATTATTCAACATGCTGTCAAGGGACGGGAGACACGAGTTCCGCTCGGCGTGGTACGGCGTACAAGGTACGAGTACAGAGTACGGAGTACACGTACCGCGTTGCGCAGCATATCTGCAGAAGCATGCTGGCTTGAAGGGCAACACGATGGCAAGCTTTTTTGACAGCTAGCGCACGTCCGCCTGCCTCGCCGTGCTGTGCTGGACCCAAGGGGCGGATCAACCTCGGTTGCCCGGCATGTACGCTGTGCTCGTCGCTTTTCGTCTCGTCTCGTTGTGTCATGTATTGTTCTTCCCAAGAATCGTACCGTACCCGTACGAGTACTCGTACACGATACCACTGTTGATGTTCACGACGCCACGGCATGCGGTCCTACGGGGAAATAATCCAGCCCCTGGCCAGCGGTGACGGGTTGCCGACCCCTTCTCCTTCCTTCTCCTTCTCTTGTTGCTTGTGATATTAAAGGGCTGTGCAGCAGAAAAGATGGTACTCCGTACTTTGGATCTTGGAGTGCTACCCTCCCCCCCCATGACATTGTTTTATTTTTAGGATGTGTTCTATCTACTCCGTATTCTGTGCATAGGCGAGTTGTAGTCCCCTGCCTTGGCACATGCTGAAGAGACGGCACATGCAACTCATCTTAGCTGCAGTTTTTATTGTGTTTTTTTACTGTTCGTGTCCTACCTTTCTCTCTATTCAAACTAGTCTTGACGCAAGGTGTCAGACCTTCATTTTATTTCGGTTCTCTGCCTCTTCCTCCTTTTCCACCCCTTCAACCTGCAGGAAGCTTTCCTCTCCTCTGGAGCCCTTAATCTTAATTGTCTAGCGCCTTGGCCACCCACAACCACTTGTGGCCGAAACATAACCGTTACTTTTGGGGGGAAAATACTCAGTACTCAGTAGCCTTGTGTTGTCGTTTCGTCGGGGGGCTATTTTCAGCAGCCTTTTCGGCTTGTTGGCCGAACCATGTCCTGCACAAAACCTGGACGTGGTGCAACGTCCACAGGCTTGGGACGGAAAGGCTGACTTTGTCTACTCGTAGTTAGGAGTTAGGAGGGGAACCAACCAAGCATTTAATGCGGCTCAGACGTCAAATCACAAACAAGTACGGAGTAGGAGGTACTCGTACGAGTACAGAGTAAGGGTAAGAAGGATAGGACGAGAAAAGAAAAGAAATAGGAAGAAAAAGAGGAGCAGGAATGAAAAGAAAGGTGAATCAAAATAATAGGCTAGGGCGATTGAGCAGGTATCCACGGGTACGCAGTACTCGTACTTCGTGATAATATGCATCGACGAAAGTATCGAAGAACAATAAATGCCTCGAGGGTGTGATCAAAGATCGTGAGAACTCCTCTGCACATGCCCAACTTCATCTCCAGGGTGTCATCGACTCCGTACTCGTACTTCCATTTTTCTTCTTCTTTTCTTTTTCTTCTTATTACTCTTGCTATTTTCAACACTTCCTCGTAGTTAACCTTTCTGATCTTATGATGACGATGACGCTTTGGCTCGCCAGATTCCGCATACCCTGATACGAGTACCCCCCCCCCCCATGGCCTGCGATCCGTGCACTCTTTGGTCCAACGAGAAAGGCAACTGCCAAAGACTACTTCGTACGAGTACTCCGTTCTAACGTATGTCCTCTTTCGCCCTTCACTCACAGTACTCCGTACGATTACTGCATCTATTTGGCTTGCGTTTACTAGTATATTTTCGTGATTTCCTTTTTTTTTTTTGCGTTATCTTTGTTCCATACTTCCTCCATCTCTACTCGTACGCGATGTGGCATTGAGAGCTTACATCTCGCTTTCCCATACAAACGCGCAGTTTTTTTTGTTTATTTTTGTTACTTTCTGTTTCAAAGCCGGTAGCATCCTGACATTGGAGTTAGCCCGTTTCGGTATCGGGGCTTTGAAAAAGACCGTTTCGCATGGCCTGCAGTTTCTTTTCTTTTCTTTTTTGTACGAAGTACTGCGTACTTTGTTGTCTCCGTACGGCCTGAGCCCTTTCAACGTCTTCCCTTTCAACGCTTCCCCCGTGGAAAGGAATATACTGTGGAATTGCCTCAGCATGTCTCAGTGTGTCTGTCATCTTGGTCGTTCTCGTCTCTCTTGTGCGTCGATAGTGCCCTCAATAAAGCCCCAGTCCAGTCCCCTCGTACTCGTACGAACATCGCCCCTATATCAAGCCTGGGATATAGCTGGTTTGCATCCTCCGGTTGCGTAATCTGTTGATCAGTTTGCCTCTAAATACGCCGCATGTACTATCATATTCCGAACAGATCATAGCCAGCTTACAGTTAATAGTCCTCATCGAGATGCGCGAGAGCTTTTGTGTGTGCATTTGGCAATCTACGAGTACTCCGTACATTAGTTCTACTCAGTAGTCGTATTACCTTCATGCGGTCCGGCATGTTCTGTGGAGTAAGCGAGCATGCTGCATTCCTACTTCGTATGCTCTCCTTGAAAGCCAAGTCTACTGAGTACGGAGTACTCACTCGTACGAGCATACACCGTACTCATACTTGCATGTATAATAATGTGAAAATGTTGGTCCCGACGGAGAATGACAGGGTCGGACCGTCGTGATGTTCGCGTAGCCTATGATCTTATGCAGCATGTAAACAAACCCTCCAGTACCGCAAAGTCCAGGTGTTTGTTGAATAACGCGGCAAGTGGTATCGCAATGGAGTCGGATCCATTTGCCTGCAGCCAATTTAGCCGTGTCGTACTGGCCCTTTATGCGGCCGTGAACAGCTCATCATTCGCGATATTCTCTTATTCTTTCCCTCGTTCGCTCATGTTTTCTTTGTTTATTTATTTTTAGGAGCTTTATTGGCATTATTGGCGCACTCTGTGCATTATCTATTATGGCCGGCTTTGTGGCTAACTCTTGCATATGTTTTTATTACGGTTTATCGTAGCGGCGTTGGATGCTGGTTCGGGTACTGACCCTGCTCGTACTCAGTTCTGTCTTGTACGAGTACACGTACTTGTCTGCTTCACGAACAATGTTTGCGTGTTTTGCCCAGAATGTTCACATGCCTCGAGGCTTCTACGGGATACTCCATACGCGACCTGCGCGGCCAGTAAACCATACTCTATGGGATTCACGACGCGCATCGACAGCTCACATACACACAAACGAAAACAGCTTGATCGTCATCATGAAAGATATCATACTCGTACAGGGCCTTCTACGGCGTAATACGAGTATGCATACTGCAGGATAGGACACGCTACACAGACATCCACCTCGAGAGTACGAAGTAAACAAGCCAGAAAACGCGAACGCCTGTTTTTTATCTGCAATGTCTGATGATCGTTCTCTTTTCCCATCCTTCAGGATGCATTGCAAGAGAGCTGATAGCAATGGCAAAGGAGAATGATAATCACACAATAGTATCCGGTCCAGAACGAGGGATGGAGGAGGCGGAAGAGACGAGCGAGTGATCTGAAAGAGCACAGGATATCATCAAGTTGGCGAACGTATTGATAACGCCTCTTGCGGGGTAGCCTCTAGTTCCATGATTGTCTGCGACTGAAAAATCGTAACGCTGAAAGTGAGCACATGGAAGCGCGCAAGTTGCGCGATGCGCGATAATAGACCACATGACTCACCACGTGACCAATATTATGCTATGTGACCCACTTTTATGAAAGCGTGAAGGGGCTGGACGCGCGACGCAACGAGCCTTTATCGATGCTTTGCGCCGGTATGGCAGGATCACCAGTTACGCCACCACGACTCTTTGCTACCTACTACGGGCCCTACGACTAGCCCTGACCATTGAACTACTTGGCTTCTCCAGCATCGCATTTTTACCAGACCTCTCGCGTGTCTATCAGCCTTGCGACGTGTCTTGACGTCCCGCCTCAACTGCTCAGCAAATTCCCCCGTCGCAAACCCAACAGCAACAGCACATCGGCCAATATGCCTCCGGCTATGAGCGACGACGAAATGTCGGACGGCAGCGGGGTTGGTGCCGTCACGACTCCACCTGCGTCGAAGCGCGGCAAGAAGGTCGGGACATATGCGGATGTGGGCTCGGACAACGACGACACCAGCGACAACGCCACCACGACAAAGGGCCGTGGCAAGAGCGCGTCGCGAGCGAACGGCAAGAAGAAGGAACCAGAGCCCGTCGAGGACGAGAGCGAGGAGGGCGAGGACGAGGGCGACGAGGAAGCCGAAGAGTATGTTTCTGTTTGTGGCTTGATGATGTCAACAGACGAGCCTGATCGCATGCTGACCTGTTTACCAGATACGAGGTCCAAGAGGTCATTGGGCATATGATCGATGTAAGTTGGCAATGCTCCTTGGCTTTGCATTGGGTTGAAGCAGCATGCCTAACCAAGAACTGCATCTAGGACAAGAAGCAGCCGCGCTTCCGCGTCATCTGGAAGGGCTACGACGACCCGGCTGACCACACGTGGGAGCCCGAGGACAATCTGATGTGAGTTGCGCCTCTTCTTTTATGGTTTATGGATGAAGCTGACAGAGTGCTTCTGCCCGCAGTGAGAATGCATCGGAAATCCTCAACGAGTACTACACAAAAATCGGAGGACGCGAAGTGCTGTTCCAAAAGGCCACCAAGGGCAAGAAGCGCGGCCGGCCGTCGGCTGCCGCGAGCGCGAGCGCCAGCACCACGCCGACGCCGTCTGCCGCCAAGCGCGCGCGCAAGAGCGAAAAGGTCGACGACCACCCCGCCAAGCGCGAGTCACCCGTCGAAGCGCACCGGCCGTTCAAGCCGCCAGCCGGCAGCTGGGAGGACGATGTTGTGGACGTGGAGATGTTCCGGACCGACGACGGCGAGCTGCGGGTGTTTTTGACTTGGAAGAACGGCAACAAGTCACAGCACGCGGCAAAGCAAGCCTATGTGCGATGCCCCCAGCGGGTAAGTTTTGAAGTTGACGCCTCACGCCGGCGAGACATGAGCAGTAGCAGTAGCTAACCGTCTAGATTCTGCGTTTCTACGAGTCGCGCATCAGCTTCAAAGCGCCAACGACAGAGTAATACACGCAAAAAAGGAAACAGGTCCGGTGTGTCGGCGGCGCCCATGGTTGTGCTTGCTTTTTTGTGATCGATTTTGTTTTTGATTCTATTTTCATCTTCTCGCTTTTGTGGTGCATTTTCATCCCACGTCACGGTGTACGAGTATATGGTGCGCGTTCTACTTGCTGCTTTCATAATACTTTTCTCCCCATCATCGTTCGACAGCATTGCTCCGTTGGCTTTGTCGGAAGCTGGCAAGATGGTTTCCGGCTATGTCTCTCACGCCATGCTCGACTCGATGCTACGTTGTTGTCATGCATCCTGCCGTTGGCTCGGTCTATCATGTATCCAAATTATCTCAGATAGTATCAAGTACTCGTAGCTCTATTCAGTACGGAGTACTCCGTATTCTTGACTGGGATGTGTTTGCTCCACGGTGATGAAACAACCGCCCGAGTTGTCGGCAGTGGGATTGTGCGAGTGCAAATGTGTGCGAATACTTCGTATTGTAGCTCGCCCATGATGAGCACCAACGCAAAGTCACATGACCAGCACCATCGGATAACTGCAGTCACCAAGGCGGACACCGGGATGAGAAAGCAGAGGTGAGGGAAAGAGCAGTGCTGCCGTCTCCCGCTCCTTCCGTCCCGTGCTCGTCAACGCTCGTTGTCGGGTGGTTGGGTAGCAGATGGCTCTGTTTTACACGACTAGCGTGCGCCGTGACTATCGCGGTGCCTGGGTAGAGTGGAGTCAGTTCGCTCGCTCTTCTCTCCCGCCATTGGCCCGTACTGGCGGTAAGGGACCACACCCCTGCAACTACGCCCCCTTCTTCTGCACCATTCTCCCAGCCTTGCTTTTATTGACTTTTTCTCAAAAGCAGGTGGCGGGGCAACCACTATATCTGAGTGCGCCCAAGCCCAAGAATGTATGTGTCTCGCTCATCACTACTCTTGTCCTCTTCCTCTCTACATCTACATCTACTTTCCTCTGCACTCTCTCCTCTGCAATCGCAATACTTTCTTGTTTTTGCACCTTTTTTGGGTTACGACTTACGATTTACTTTGATCACATTCTATCCCGTCTCACATCTCACGTCTCACGTCTCACGATCTCTTTGAATTAAACAGAACTCGAAAGAGCCGTTGCTACATTTCAAACAGACATCAAGCTCAGCCAGACTTGACATTCCGTCCAAGATTGTCCAGACTCGTCTGCATTCCTCAGTTTCCCCCTCGTCTTCTATCAAACCGCAAACATGAAGGAGAACGACGTCATCGCCCTCATCATCATCCTGCTGTTTGCTTTCCTGGCTGCCATCTGCTTCGGCATCTACCGCATTGTCCAGAGAGCACGGACCACCGTCAGCGTCACAACCAGCTCTGGCAGCGGCAGCTCCCGGTCATAGGTCCTCGACCTTGCACTTTGGCATCATTCTACCCATGAGGCAGCAATGCGGCAACGACCTCTTATGAGCTTATATGATCTGGGCATGAGCATGGTCCCACGGCTGCTTGGGCCGAACGACATACGACGAAAACACTGAAAACCACCAACAAAAAACAACTTGACGGGAAAAGGTCAACGACACTTTCTTTCATCGCGCACTCTTGTTTTGCATACAACGTCACCAGCGCGATGCTTTTTGGGACAGCAACGGGTATCTCATTATTGCGACTTTTGTTTCTGGGTTTACTGCCATTCGAGGAGTTTTAGTACTGGGTCTGCGGCGTTTATTTACGGGTGGGATATCCAGCTTATTGCTTGGCCTTTTTGTTATATTTTGGCTATATTTATGTCTTTGATTATTTAGTTAGCGTTTTGTAGATAGTACGAGTAGATAGATATCTGAACATGATGAACCAATCTATGCTCAAACCCCGCTCATCTCAGAAGCATACGTGATACAACATGTCAACATTTAATGCGTCACGATGAGACCAGGTGCTGCATTTGTTAAAAAAAGTCGTGACGCCATTAGACGCTTCGCTTCATCCAAAGAAGCGGGCAGGCTATGACGAGGTGTTTTCCGAGTAGTATATATTCACGCAGTGAAGCAGAACAGGTCTCCCGCAAGCCCGAGAGCATCCTACTGACAGATAGCCGCATCCACGCAATGACGCTGCCTCGTCGAGATGGCTATGTGCCCTCTGCGAGCTTTGATATTATTGATTTTTACATTGACTCGATCAGCAATCAAATGGAGACAGCTCCGTCATCGGAGCATAAAGTAGACAGCCGCAGTCGAAGCAGCAGCGTGTACAGCACCGACACGATCAGAGAGGTACCTATTACCGCAGCCGGCCCGGAAGCGACTGCCTCCTTGCAGCAGGTGTTTCGAAGCCTCTGCCAGGTGAGCCTACACACGGCCAACCTCCGGCATGCGCGCGACGAGGCCCTCGCAGTGCTCGACAAGGCCGAAGAACGAGTGGACACGCTGGCTCGCAGGTTTCTGCTGACGCGCCTAGGCAGCATCGACCAAGTTGACCGCAGCAACCAGGCCATTGACACGATCACCAACATACTGCTGGGTGGTGATGAGGGCCATCAGGACCCGACTGGCGGCCAACAGGATGCACCCGAGGATGCAGACTTTGCTGCTCTCCGCGAAGCCGTCGGGCATGCAAAGGAGCTCAGAGCTGCCTGGAACCGCTGTCGTCGACGTCTAGAGGCCGAGCAGCGCGTGCTTCTCTGGCCAACGCTGGAGCAATGGAGACGGGCCGTGGCGTGCCACCAGCCTCTGCCGGACCTCGCTTCTCCGCCCAGCGCCAGCACGGCACCGCCGAATCCTGCAAGTCTTGACAGTCTAGACAGAGTCACGGCGGAGATGAAGGAGGCACTGCCGCGGATGGGCCGTCGTCGGCTGGAGCACATGCTCGGGTGCATCACTGCGGCGCTGCGGTCGAGTGATGAGGCAAGTACATGCATGCCGGACTTTATTTGATTACGAGTACTCTTGATTAATGTCTGTGCTCTTTTCCACCTTGTGCAGACAATGTACAAGATTGCTTGTTTATTTAATAGCACATTGTCAAGGTGTTTGATCACAGTAAATCCAAAATCAAAATTAAAGCTAGAAAGCAAAACTCTCCCAGACGAGGTCCTCTTTGGGTAGCGACGCCTGAAGCTCCTGGAGCATGCTTTGCCCTGTGCAGATATGAATCTTTCTCCTTGCACTTCCTTGCAGTTTCTTGGAAACAACGTCATCCCTATTGATCCTGCGCCCCTTGACGATAGAGGCTCCCGTATGCTGCACTTTCAACACACTTTGTGCTATCGCATCAACGCCACCCGTGATGAAGAGCGTCGTATGCTCGGCAAGGCGTGGCATTCTTTCAAAGCTGTCCACGGCCACCGCAATATCGGCAACCCGCAAGCTCCAAAGAACCCGGAAGGAGACAGCTGGCACTGCTGCCAAGAGGCCTGGTGCTTGTGCCAGCAGAGGTGTGATACCAACACCGGCAGCAACAAAGACGGAGTCTTCAACCGGCACTGTACCGTCACCTGAGACGGAAGCCGACATTCGAAACTTGTCTTCGCCGCCAAAGGCAAGGACAGGCAGCTCAAGAGGTGCTCGAAGATTCTGTCGCCAAAGCAGGCCGGTGGCCGGACCGTGGCGACGGAGGGTGAGCGCGATGCTGACCGGACTGGCATTGTTGGGCGAGTGAAGAGGAGGAGGAGGACTAGAGATTGTGAATGTGCGAATAAAGTCGTCGTTGAGCGACTGCGGATCGTCGTCTCTCATATGTGACCAGCCGGCGTCGAGTTCGGGGCCAAAGTCAAGTGTGAGATATTGCCCGGCTTGCCAATGGATGGCAAAGGCATCCCCACCGTGAACAGGCTTGATGTCTAAGGTGAATCGAGCCACCGTGGGGGACAGTTCATGGCGGCCCGTGAGCACGGCTGTTGCGAGAGCCTTCTTCTCCTCAACATGGACAAGGTCGCCGCCCTTGGCCGTCTCGCTTCGGAGTGGGCGGACCGAAGGATTGTAAGGCGAGTAGTCGATACCACTGCCTCGAAAGGAAAGCCCGTCTGCCACGACAATGGCCCGGTCGACTGCGATGAGGACGGCTAGTTTCGTGTGCGGCAGATAGGCCGAGGCCTCGGGGCCGACGAGTGTCTTTGTGTGGCCGGTCACATACAGAACGTCGCCTGTGATAAAGTCTGGCACAACAAGACCGACCAGGGGATTTATGTGAAGGTTGCCCAGCGTTTGGTAAAGCTGGTTGCCGGAGTATTCGGGGTAGACAAGTGTGATGCCCGTAGCACCGGTAAGTCCGCCCTCGGGCTTGCAGTCCTCTGCAATGCGCAGAAATCCCGGTGGCCCACCGCGGTAGTTGGTGTCCATGGTCATGTTGTTGGTAGAGGACAAAAAGAACAAGTCAGCTTGTCGGACGAGGTCGATGCCCTTCTGTGGGAACCGGCTTTTGTGCACATCAGAGTCGTACATGAGCCGCGGCTGGGGCACATGCGGCCGGATGTGTTTTCTGTTGAGGTACTTGGGGCAGTTGCCAAGTGCTTCTTGAATGATAAAGGCAAGCTGCATCTCGCCGATGCAGCCAGAGGCATCGCTAAGACCCGACCCACGTTTAGAGACGGCGCCAACCAGCATCCGACCAGCCATTTTCACACGATCTCTCGTTTCCAGGTCGATGCTAAGGCCGGCCATGATCGGGCCGCTTCCCTGGTCATAGCGGAGCGGCACACCATCACCCCGTCCCCCGACCTTGCTGTGTTCCCCAAAAAAAGCGTCGACGACCGGGTCGTTGTCAACATCCACAAGACTCTGAACACCCAGGACATTGGGAGCGATTTGCTGAGTGAACTGGGCCTCGCCGCCTAAAAGGGTGGTCCAGGGGCGTCCTTGTTTGTCCAGTGCACCAAAGGCAACCAGTGGAGAGGCAGCCACACGGTCTGCATATGACTGAGCGAGGCCCGGTGACGTCGGATTGTGCATCAGGTAGTGAGGCCCGTTGAGTTTGCGGTGGACGGCGATCTCGCCTTCGTGCCACTTGATGGCGGCCATGTCCAGCGAGTTGTTGAGTTGGGATGTTGCTGTACCTGAGAATGCCTCTATTAGCCCGAAGAGCTGAGATATATTCACCATGCTCTTTGAGTGAGAATTTGAGGAGGAGAGCGTTCGAGGGGGAGTCTGCCAGGGAGAAGACTAGTTATAGTGAACGCCATGGCTGAAGAACTTTCCGTGGTAAGCTGACTGTCGGAGACTTGTGTTGCATCTCCGGACAATGAAGTGATAATGGTGGTTAGTAGTGGATGATTTGATTGGCCATGATGACGACCTCGATGAAAGCTTCCTAAATAGGAAGTGGCGTACTGAGTAGTAAGTGGGAGTTATGTCGTCACCACCCACGGCGTTCCTCCGTTCTAGTTGTTCCGTCTTGGTGCTTTGTTTGGATATTTGGGCTGTCTCGCGATGCATGTTGTGCGAGAGATGTAAAATCTGTGATAGTCGATACGAGTACATTAAAAATACAACCGCTAGACAATAAAATCGACAATGACCGAGCACGTAAAATTATGCATTAAGGGCGAATAGTCTATGCAAAAAAAGGTGCTTATTATTGAGTAGTGGCACATTTTCTTATTTTTTACGTTTGTATTCAGTCTCATCTTAACATTCAGAAAATGCCAGTGTTGATGCCGATGATGATGCAATTCTGGCACTGCAAATACTCGTCCAACGCCGACTACGACTACGAGTACTTGTATTATCGTACCTCATAGGCACGTGATCATGTCCCTTGCCACCAAGACTAGTACACACGCTAGTCCTAGCATGGCTCCCCTGCCCAAGCCTCCTGCCCAAGACATCTGCAGATCCACCATAGCGTCACAGCAGGCCCCTTTTCTGTCCTTGATTGCATCCCTTTCCTTTCTTGACAGTGTACGAGTACTGAGTACGGAGTGTTCTTTGTACGAGCATCTCCACTAGAGTACAAGTGGGTATCCTGCTGTGCACACCTGCCCTGGCTTTGATCTTCGTGTCTTCCCAGCCCACGGCGGATTATCGCCTCCGGTATCTCCTGTCCCTTTCCGCCCATTATCCGTCTCTTTTTGTGTCTTTTGGGATCGTTTCTGCTGCCTCCTTTCTCGTCCCCATCGCCCCTGCCGCCTCCATTGCCCGACCTCGATGCGACGCACTTCCGTCTCGCTCCCGACGAACAAACGTGTCTACGATCCGCACGAGAAGCCCGCCCGCTACGGCGTTCATCCCCAGCAATCATCCATCCTGGAGCGAACATCTGCCTGGATGGCGCAAGCCAAGCAGACGCGGTGGCTCAAGGCCGCCGCTGTCATCACAGCCGTCTTCCTTTTGTTCTACTACTTTTCGCCGCAAGGCGTTGATTTGTACCGTGGTGGTATGTGCTGTGCTATTTCTTGTTTTTGTTCTTGTTGTCGTTGTCGTTGTCGTTGTCATTGTCGTTGTCGTTGTCGTTGTCGTTGTTGTTGTCGTTGTTGTTGTCGTTGTCGTTGTCGTTGTCGTTGTCGCTCTCGTTGTCTTTGTTCTCCTCAGCTAACAGACTAGTCGCTGCCCCTGCTGCCCATGCCAACAATGGCCAGGCGCCCACGGACAGCTCCTACGGCACGGACCGGTGCTCGCGCTCCAGCTCGCGCGACAAGCCGATTGTCCAGTATGTGCTGATGATCGATGCCGGCAGCACAGGCTCGCGCATCCACGTGTACAAGTTCAACAACTGCGGCGCCAGCCCCGAGCTCGAGAGCGAGATCTTCAAGCAGACCAAGAAGGTCGACGGCAAGAGCAGCGGTCTCAGTGCGTACCCCGACGACCCGGAGGGCGCTGCCCACAGCCTCGACATCCTGCTCGAGGAGGCCATGCGCGAGGTGCCCGACAAGCTCAAGTCGTGCACGCCCATTGCCGTCAAGGCCACGGCGGGTCTGCGTCTGCTCGGCCCGGAAAAGAGCCAGCGCATCCTCGACGCTGTGCGCAAGCACCTCGAGGACGACTACCCCTTCCCCGTGCAGGCTGCCGAGGAGGGTGGCGTCGCTATCATGGACGGCTCCGACGAGGGTGTCTACGCCTGGATCACGACCAACTACCTGCTGGGCAACATCGGTGCGCCCGAGAAGGAGGAGACGGCCGCCGTCTTTGACCTGGGCGGTGGCTCGACGCAGATTGTGTTTGAGCCCAACTACAAGGGCCTGACGCAGGGCGGCCTCCCCACGATGCTGGCCGAGGGCGATCACAAGTACGACCTGGACTTTGGCGGCCGGCACTTTACGCTGTACCAGCACTCGCACCTGGGCTACGGCCTGATGAGTGCCCGTGAGGCCATCTACAAGGCGCTGGTCGACGACCTGACCGAGGCCAACAAGGGCGCGTCGGCTGCTGCGTGGTCCAAGGCCACGATTGTCAACCCGTGCTTCTCGGTCGGCATGAACAAGACGGTCAAGGTCAAGCTGGGCGAGGGCCACCCACTGGGCCCCCAGGCCGAGCTGACCATGACGGGCCCTCTCAAGGCGGCGCCGGCGCAGTGCCGCAGCCTCGCGGAGCGCATCCTCAACAAGGAGGCCGAGTGCAAACTGGCCCCGTGCTCGTTCAACGGCGTGCACCAGCCGGCCATTGCCAAGACGTTTGCCAAGGAGGCCGTGTACTTCTTGTCCTACTTTTTTGACCGCACGCAGCCCCTGGGCATGCCCGAGTCGTTTACGCTGCGCGAGATGCACGACCTGGCGAGCACGGTGTGCTCGGGCAGCGAGGCCTGGGACGTGTTCTCGTCGATCCCGGGCGCGCTCGACGAGCTCAACGACCGCCCCGAGCACTGCATGGATCTCAACTTTATGCTTGCTCTTGTGCACACCGGCTACGAGATGCCCATTGACCGCGAGGTCCGCATCGCCAAGAAGATCAAGGACAACGAGCTTGGCTGGTGCCTCGGTGCTAGGTCAGTACACTGTTTTTTTTTTCTGCCTCCCATGACGTTCACTAACTTTTGTCTTTTTAGTCTTCCCCTCTTGTCCAAGGCTTCTGGCTGGACGTGCAAGGTCACTGAGATCCACTGAGAGGCCCGCCTGAAATAGGGCTTTCATGACCCATGACGACAACCAAGCGGCGCCGTGACGAGCATCGCTTGGTCTTGTTTCTTTCCGGCAATTTCACTCTTCTATCAAGAGAGGCTAGGTTGCTGGTTGCATCTTTCGTGCTGGGTGGCGGCATCCAGGATAGCACATGGATTACTTGAACGGCGTTGGAACAGGGCAGGCTTGCACTGTTGTTTGATATTCTCTATATATTTTATGTTCTCTGTGCTTTTGTTACGCGGGACTGCCATGTACGCTATGCCAATGGGGGTATTGTTGATGCCATAGACGGCGGAATAATGCCATATAACGCCGGAGTGAATACCAAGAAGAAAAGAAGAAAACGCCAGAGTATATACAAAAAAAAAAAAAGACAATACCTACACTGGAGGCGCCAAACTCTCGAGGACGCTCTCAATGACGACTTCGGGGCTCACGCCTTGGAGCATGGCCTTGACGACGACCTTGTCGCCGCCCCATTGCATGCTGCGCTCGTGCACGACAGGCAGCCGGGCGCCGCTGTGGCCGACGGGCACGACGCGGATGCGATGCAGATACGATTTGCGGGCGGCCAGAGCGACGAGGGCCGGCGTAACGTAGTCCAGGCGGTGCAGCGGCGCAAGACACTTGGCCAGCTTTTCGAAATGCATGGTGGCCATGGGCGACACGCAGCTGAGCCCGCTCGTCGTCGGGCCCACGACGGCGACGGCGCGGTGGACGCGGAGAAAGGCGATAATGTTCATCTGGTAGCGCAGCACCTCCATGTCGACGCGGACGTCCTTGCTGCGAGCTGCAAGGTGGTCAATGTCAGCCTCGGTGAACAAGGGCGGTGTTGACGGCGGCGGCGGCGGCGGTGGCGGAGGCGGCGTGGCGGCACGTATGCTGCGTCCCGGAGCACCAGACCGGCCGGTAACCCAGCTGTAGCTTGTGGAGGGAATGCTGCCGCTGCGGCCCCGTAGGCCAGACTCGCTCAGCCGGATGACACTGTCGCTATCGGTGCCGGCGTCGTTGTTGTCGTTGTTGTCGTTGTCGTTGTTGTTGTCGTTGTTGTTGTTGTTGTCGTCGTTGTCGTCGTCGTCGTCGCGGGCCTCGGTCTCGGCGTCGGCGTCGGCGTCATCTCTCTCCTCAAGGTTGGGGTATCCGTACTCTGGATCGTGCCAATGGCCCATGGAGAAGAAGTCGTTGAGGTGTGCCGTCATGTGCGGAGCTCTCTGCGCCGCGCTCGCTGTATTTGTATCGGTATCGGTGACGCATCCACCGTCCCAAAGAAACCCGCGCTCGGCGGCGACAACCGCGACAAGCAAGAATGGTTTTGGCGCGGACTGCATCGCGGTGGCCGTGAGGATGTGGTGGGTACGCATCAACTCAAGGGCCTGGATCTGGACGGCCTCGGGTGCACAGTTGAGGTTCTTGGCGAGCACAACGTTGGCCATGACGGTCGGTGTCGCGAGTGCGGCCGTTGGCGGGTTGCTCATGGGCGACCGCGGCGAACGTGGTCCGGGCGTGTAGGACGACTGTGAGGGTCGCCTTGCGGGCGAGAGGTGGAAGTAGTCGGTAGCCGCCGCGGTGGCCGCGCGGGACGGGAGGTGCTGACGATGGCTGTTGTTGTTGTTGTTGTTGTTGTTGTTGTTAAAGATGGCCGTCGAGGCCGTCGCGGCCGTCAAGGCCGGCGATGGCGCGGCGGGGAGCAGAAGCGAGGCGGAAAATTCATCGAGGGTCAGGTCTTGGTGGCAGTCGACGACGGCGCAGCGCAGGCCAAAGACGCCGAGGGCGACCAGGCCGAGCTCGTCGACGAGGCTGTCGACAGCGTCGGCGGGCGTGCCAATGACACAATGCTCATGGCTGACCAGGGAGAGCAGCACGGCCAGCTCGAGGTCGCTGAGGCCATGTACGCGGTCAACAATGTCGTCGTCGGCGCTAGCCATGGCGCGGTGTCCAAAAATCTTCTCCTTCTGCGCACGACACGATGCTTCACACCATACTGAGTAACGAGTATCGTACGTGGCTACCCTATGACGCTATGTCTCCCTTGCGGATTAGCGTCCTACGTAGATAAGGCCGAGTGAAATTAGAGTACTAAGAGCGGGGACAGCGACGCATGATTGGCCACTCGCACTGCAGTGGTGCAGTCACCTGCCGCGCCCGTGCCTGTCCGCTGTATCCCTCCCCTGCCCCAACCACGAGCCAGCCGCCTACGAAGTACAGAGTCCATCCACCGCCCAGCATCCAGACCCTTGTGTTTTTGCTATCAACACCAACACTTGCCATTGCTCGACGACCGACCAACGTCGACGCGCCACGTCCTCTCTTGATCTGCCACCCGTTCCGGCCTGATCGCCATCTCCGTCACTCTCGGCACGCAGGCAATTCTTGAGCATCTCGTTGACCTGCATCTCCTCAGCCTCGTCTAGACCAAAGGCAGCCATCTCTTTGACCTGTCCATCCACGACAGATCGCGCCCATTACAGCCACAGCTGCATACTTTAATTGCAAACCGCAGCAATGGCGTCAAGAAAGAAGGTTCTTCTCAAGGTATGCTTGGACCTGGAACGTCACGGAAACAAGCGCTATGACACTATGCTATGGACGGCCGGGCTGACCATTTGCGCTTTTAGATCATCATCCTCGGTGACAGCGGCGTCGGCAAGACGAGTCTGATGAACCAATATGTAAGCGAGTGACGCGCCCATCGACAGGCGACAACAACGCAGCTGACGCAAAACAGGTCAACAAGAAGTTTAGTGCCAGCTACAAGGCGACAATTGGAGCCGACTTCCTGACGCGCGAGGTGCCGGTGGACGACCGCCAGGTGACGATGCAGCTCTGGGACACGGCGGGCCAGGAGCGGTTCCAGTCATTAGGCGTGGCCTTTTACCGCGGCGCCGACTGCTGCGTGCTGGTGTTTGACGTGAACAATGCAAAGAGCTTTGAGGCAATTGAGGGCTGGCGGGACGAGTTTCTGGTCCAGGCATCGCCGCGCGACCCCGACAACTTTCCATTTGTACGTTCTGCAGGCTGATGCGAACAAGACTGTCTAGACAGCAAGGCTAACATGAGCACACAGGTCGTTCTTGGCAACAAGATTGATGTCGAGGAGAGCAAGCGCGTGGTAAGTGCCTTTGGGAGGGAGATGCTGTCATTTGTTCTTGGCTAACCGTGTCTGCAGATTTCAAACAAGCGTGCGTTGACGTTTTGCCAGGCACATGGCATCCCGTACTTTGAGACCAGTGCCAAGGAGGCCATCAACGTCGAGCAAGCATTTGAGGGTAAGTTTCCGTTTGAATATTGTCCGCAAACACCAACTAACGCGGCCAGTCATTGCCAAGAATGCACTCCAGCAGGAGGAGTCGGAGGAGTTCAGCGGCGACTTCCAGGACCCGATCAACATTCACATTGAAAACGACCGTGATGCCTGTGCTTGCTAAGGGCATTTGGGCATACTGCGGTGGTTTTGCTGTTTTGCTGTTTTGCTGTTTTGCTGTTTTGCTGTTTTGCTGTTTTGCCGTTTTGCCGTGTTGCTGTGCTGCCTCATTTTGCCTCATTTTTGCTTCCTTCTTCTTGCTTCCTGCTACTCTATTGCTTGCAGCCACTACTGCCTTCCTGCTTGCTCCTTTTTGTTTGCTACTCTGAGACTGCTCGCTGCTTGTCCCCTTTACTTGTCTCCGACGGCTGTTGGGTTTAGATAGTTGACTACATACATACTCATTTGCTGCCGATCTTGCCGTCTTTTTGATTGTTTTCTGATTGTTTTTTATTTCTTTATGGTTACTGTCTCGATCCAACGTCGGGCCACTTTGGCGCAGTGGCCTGCATACGGAGTACAAGCGCCAGCGCCTATCACTTTTTTCTACGGAGCACTGGGGGTAACAGTACCCATCACACCTTTCTCTGCCTGCATGCTGGGATGGCTGGTCAGGTTGCTGCTGTACGGAGTATGACCAGCATGATGGCAGGCGGTTAGACTGCGCCGTATGCAGGCCAGTGAAACGGCCGCAGGCGGCGAGGCCCTCGAAGGACGAATTGCGTTACAGCCACCCGAATCCTTCACGGGGCGTGGCAGGTTGCATCGCCCTGATACAGGGCCAAGTTGTTGTCGCCGTCGCTGCAAAAAAAAAAACCGGCAGCTGCCTGGTGGTGGCCTGGGAGCTGTCCTAGATGATATGGTCTCTCCTTATTATCCCGACAGCCTCCCGTGGTTGCATCGTCGCTGCTTTCACTGTTGAGTTTTTCTCGTCACGAAAACCTAGCTATTATATAGCTACGGGCTGCAACAAGAAAGGTAGATTTATTATTATTTTTCAAATCGGCTGCTGCTACGCCCACCCGATATGGCATCCAACCAAACCATTACAGGTGGCACCAGCAGCAACAACAACAGCAGTGACACCAAAATCGCATATGTTGCCTTGGTGGTGTCGGTGGTTGCCCTCGTTGGCACCCTTCTCCAGGTTGGCCAGCAGTACTTGGCGTCTGCCGCCGGCTACTCCAACTGCGATGAGTCGGTCATTGGCCCGTGGCAGAAGACCAAGCGGCGGCAGTTCCGGTACTCGGAGATGCGCTTCCGCGTGCTGTTCAAGAGCCCCGTCTTCTTTGTGTGCCCTGCCGATAACACCCGGGGCCCGGTGAGGGGGGCGCCCATCTTTTTTGTCGAGGGGACGGACCGCAGCGTCAAGAAGACGCTCTCGTTGCCCGTCGAGGACCCGCCGGCACCGCCGCTGCCGCTGCCCAGCGTCCACTCCGACTTTGGCCTTGCTTCGCAGAGCTCGACATTCTATGGCATCCGCTCGGTGCTTTCGTCAAAGACGATGCAGACGATGCAGACGGTGAAACGCCGGCTCACGATCACGGCCAAGACGCCTGCCAAGTCGGATCTGCCCGTTTCTGAGCAGCAGCAGCAGCAGCAGCAGCAGCAGCAGCAGCAGCAGCACCGCCACGGTCACCACGGCCATGTCCACGGCCATGTCCACGGCCACATCCACGGCCACGCCCACGGCCTCGGCCACGACGAGAACAAGGAGAGCGATATGGACGCGGCCTCAGAGATCCCCGACGTGGCCGCCGACCACAAGGGCGTGCACACGGTCGACAGCGAGATGGCGTCGTGGGTGCGCGTCCTGCAGGAGCTGCATCGCATGGAGCGGTACTCGAGGGCATGGGCCGAGGCGCAGGTCAACGATGCCAACAAGGACGACCTCGAGGTCAGCGCCTTTTCCCAGCACAAGCTGTGCGTTGCGCTGCAGGGGAAGCAGCTGTCGTGGGACACGATGCCGGCGGCCATCAACCGGCCGTACGCGACCACGACCATTTCGCACGTGGTGGAGATGGCGGCCATGCTGGGCATCTACTGGAAGGAGTTTGACAAGACGGCGCAACGGTTCCGTGCCGAGGGCAACGGCTACGTGCTGTCGGGCAGCCGGATTGCCGACTTTGGCAGCATCTTCTTCACCTTTGAGGTGAGCGGCAAGAGCCGCTTCGAGGAGAACCGCATCATCCCGGCCGACGAGACCAAGGAGTTTGCCTTTGGCCTTGTGCCGACCATTTTCCGCGAAAAGGCCGACATCCGCCGGCTCGCCTTTTCCGTAGACGACATTCACAACCTGGGGACGCTGTTGCTGGGCAGTCCGAGCCAGTTTGGCGAGACGCTGGCGTCGATTGGCTGCAACACGTACACGTCCAACTGTCTGCAGAACGAGGCAACACGTCATGGTCACCTATTTCCCCGTAAGTCCCTTTTTCCTCTCCCCCTCTCCCCTTTCCCCTTTCCATGCATATTAGTACTCGTATTACGCGCGGTACTAACGGCGTATAGTTGCCTTTGAGATTATGGGCATGGTGGGAAAGAAGCTGCACCGCAGAGGCAGTGCCTTCCGCTTCCTCCCCAACCCCACGTATAAACACTGGGACAAGAAGTACTTTAGCCTGCCGCTGCTTCTCAAGGCCTACCGTGACGAGATGCGGCGGCTGGGCAGAGACGATGCGCGTTTTCAGTGGCTGCAAAAGGCGGCGGCCGCTCTTGTGCAGCTCCACGCGATGCCGGCAAACAAGGACACGGCCAACACCAACTACAACTACAAGCTGCTCACACATCTCGGCCACAGCATCTATGTGTGTGATGGGTTCTTGCGGGCCAAGGGACGCAACTGTGTTGGTCTTGTCCTGCGCCAGCACGCCCAGCAGGTGCTGTACATGGTCAACGGCGAGGAGCGCGGCAAGCCGGGCGACGCAGGCCCGGCCGCGGCATCGGACGCCCCAAAGACAAAGACGACGTCCCGGTACGACGAGCTGATGGCAGCCAGCCCCGGGAAGCGGGAAGCGTTGCTGATGGACATTTACTTTGCGGATCTGAAACCCGTCGTGGTGCGCGAGGCCGAGAGCGTGCATGCGAGCCAGGGCAGTGACCATGGCCCGTGGCTGGGCAGCACAAGCACGGAGCACAAGTCGTGGGCCGACTGCGCCGAGCCGTTGACCGCCGAGGAGAAGGCCTTTACGATGTCGGCCTCTGCGGCACTGCAGGTCGAGGTTGTGTGGTGCACGCTCGTGCTCCGCATGCTGTGCTGGCTGACGCTGCACGACTTCAACAAGGCTGACGTGCAGACGGAAAAGAACGAGCTTCTGGGCAGCCGTCTGCCCGTGGCCATCCAGTGAGACGTGACGACGTTTGGCAGGACGCATGCATTGGTATGACGCATTGGTATTACGTAATCATACATGATGGAGTATGGCCTCCTTTTTTCTTTTTTCTTTTCTTTTCTTTTTTCTTTTTTTTTTTCTCTTTTCTTTTCTCTTTTCTTTTCTCTTTTCTTTTCTCTTTTATTCCTTGGTACGAGTACGAGTACTTCGTATTCTTCCACCATGACAGGTGGTGCTCTGACAGGAGATGCTCTCTCTCTCTCTCTCTCCCGGCCTTCTCTTTATTTCCTCAAAGACAGGACATGCCGCCACGCCAACAGGCGGTGGGTAATGCAATGCGTCCCGGCACAGCCATCCGTGCCACACAGAATGCGACAGCGTGGCGGCAACACCTCCTGCGTCCGCGCCTTACCCCATGCGCTGTACAAAAACACCCCCTGCGAGGACGCGCTGTTTGCTCGCAACTGCCAACACGCAACACGCCGTCGGGCATCACCTTCGTTTCAGACAGGCCAGCAGGTGACTTTTGGATGGACACGCAGACACGCATACGCAGATGCAGACCCGCAGCGGCAGCACGTCCGGCCACTCGCCGTGCTGTTCGTGGCTAGCTTGACTCCCTGAAAAATGGGGCAGCGAGTACTGACTACTCCGTAGTGGTGCCTGCCCTCGAGAGCCACAACTGCCCCCCCCCCGGACGCTGTCCACCGCCTGCTCGCACGCCTCCTTTTTTGACTCACCGCCTGGGACTGATTGGCCCGGCTCGGCCAGGACCTCTTGCCGTCTCTCGCTTCTGCAAAAGGGAGCTGCTCTCTTGTTTCTTCAAAAGCGTGCTCGCGGGTGGTTGGCGGCCTCTACCCCCCCTGTACATGCAGCATTTGGATCATGTACGGCGCATAGCGCCCCGCCTCGTCGTCTGCTGCATATCTTGCTGCACATGAGATCATAATAAACGACGTACTCTACCGCCAATTTTCACTCGGCATTGTCATGACATGAACAAAACGACTGAAACGACTGAACGATTGCATTGCTGTGCTATGAAAGAAAAAAAAAACATTTCTTACTGACGACATCCGGCTGTCTTGAACTGAACTGAACTGAACTGAACGTCTTTGTCTTTGTCTTTGTCTTTGTCTTTGTCTTGTCTTGTCTTACCACAGTGAGCCATTGCCACCGCTGGAAGCACCACCGCTTTTTTCAGACCGTCTCGGCATCCAGCCTGATCTACCAAGATGCCGTTTGAGCAGACCGTCACCATCATCAACAACTCTGGCAAGATCATTAGTACTGTGAGTTTGGGCTTTTGGGCTTTTGGGCTTTTGGGCTTTTGGGCTCTTTTGGGCTTTTAAACCGTTGAAAGAGAGCAACGGGGTTGTTGTCAAAAGTCGTCTCTTTTTCTGACCGGCTTCACGCAGGGCAAGCATCTTGTCGGCATCTTCAAAGAGGCCCGTTCCGCCTACAAGGAGAGGAAGGAGGCTCTCAAGCAGGAGCGTGCGGCCACGGTCCGCCGTGCCCAGACGTTCAATGGCAGCAGCTACCACGGGCCCATTGTCGAAGAGTACGACGATGAGGAGCGGTCCTACCATGCCTATGACGAGCAGTACCACCGCAACCACCGCGCTCTGGGCTTCGGCCCCGGCCCCGGCCATGGCCCGGCTCTGCTCGAGGAGCCCCGCCGTCTCTCGCTGGACGATGACGGCCGTCGGTCGTACGTGTCGGTGAGCAGCCGTCGCGCGCCCGGCCCCCGGCGCAGCAGCAGCACCGCCGGCGATTCCAGGTCGCACGCCGGCCGCGGCGAGCGCCGTGGGCCGCGCTCGCCCCTGACGGCCAACAATCTCCGCACCATGACCGAGATCTCGGCGACGCGGCCGTCTGCACCGCCCAGTGCCTACCGGCCCCCCAAGCTGAGCCCCTATGCCGAAACGGCTCCGCGCGACATGGCCGCGTCGCGCCTGACGCTCGATGATCCCGGGTTCAACCCGCAAGGCGTCGCCATGACTGTCCATCGTCCACGGTCGGATCCTGCCATTGGTAAGCACGCCAGCGGCAGCCAAAGCCTCACAGCGTCGCGGCCCATCGACATGAACCTCGCATACGGCGACATCCCGCCCGATTTGGCCCACCGTGACGATCTAGACCCGGTTGTCAGCGGCGGCGGCGGCGGCGGCGACGAGAACAAGGAGGCCGAGGCGCAGACGCTTGTCGATCGCGTCGAGACCCTCCTCGATGAGGCACAATGCCTCCACCACACAGCAGCGTCCATCATCTGCCATCTGCAGGACAACCCAGAGGCCGCTGCCGCCGTCGCTCTGACCCTGGCCGAGTTGTCGGCGATCCTGACCAAGATGAGCCCAGCCTTTTTGAGCGTCGTCAAGGGTGGCAGCCCGGCCGTCTTTGCGCTGCTGGCGAGCCCGCAGTTCCTCATCGGCACCAGCATCGCCGTCGGCGTCACCGTTGTGCTCTTTGGCGGCTACAAGATTATCAAGCGCATCTCAGAAGTCAGTACTGCACGCGAAGACGCAAAACAGGCTGTTGCAGTGGCCGCGCAGGCACCGCTGCCCAGCCAAGCCCCGCCACAGCCCATCCCCGGCGTCCAGCCTGAGCCAGCCTTGCTGCCAGGCAACCGGCCCCCCACGGTCGTGTCCAACGGCTTCGACGAGGCTCTTGTCCTGGAAGAAGAGCTGGAGGAAGAGCTGAGCTCGATTGAGTTTTGGCGCCGCGGCATTGTCCAGCCGCCAGACGGAGGCAGCGAGGTGGAGTCTTGCTGGGAGGGCACTGTTGCGGAAATCGAGCTCATCAGCCCCGAGGCAATGCGCTCACGCCTCGCCCTCGACGACACACGCACCCTGCGCAGCGTGCGCACTCGCCGGACGGCAAAATCGCATACTGCACGCAGCACGCACAGCACGCACAGCCACCGCCATGCGAGCAATGCGCCAGACAGCTCACGCAGCAAGAGCAAAACGACCTCGTCAAAGGAGTCGAGTGCCGGCGTGTCAAAGCACGACGACGACGCACAGAGCAAGAGTGGAGAGCGACCGCGCGGCCGCAGCGGACGTGACCGGCACAGCGGCCCGGAAAGCGAGGCCGGCAGTGTCAGTACATCTCGCAGCAGCCACCACAACGGGCATTCGAAGCGGCACAGAGGCAGCCAAGCAGGGGGCAGCACAGCCCCCGACAGCCCATCGGCAGGCGCTGCGCCGCGCTCAGAAGCTGGCTCTACGGCAAGCACAAGCAAGGACAAAAAGTCCGGAACCAACGGCAATATGCTCAAGCAGCTGTTCAAGAAGAAGATGGACAAGGGCACCAAGGAACGAGTTGCAGCTTAGCCCCGGAGGCTAGAGCCACATGAGCCGGCGAGGAGAAGCTTCATCAGAGGGCATATTCTGTTTTCTTGGCTTTTTTCCTAACGTTTTCTACTTTCTTTCATCTTTCATCATTCATGGTTCATCCTTTTCTTTCTTTCTTTCTTTTTTCTTTCTTTCTTTTTTCTTTCTTTTTCTTTTCCTCTTTTCACCTTTTGGCCTAGATGCCTTTTCTTCATTTTTTTTCTCTTTCCATCTTTCTCACCCTCTCTCTCCATCTTTATTTTTCATCTTTTGCATCATATATTCAGGCAGCAGTCTTGCCATTTACTACGCACAGCTAGCGGACCCCCAGAATGCACTCGTATATACACTCAGACACAGTTCATAGATATTATATGCAAGCAAAAACACGACCAAGTACCAAACAAACACTTGTCTTTTATCATGACGTCATATTCTACATTCATCCATCAGAATCGTCCGAGTCCAGGATCACAGCCGGCGGTGCCTGCTGCACCTCTTCGTATAGACTATCCGGCAGCACGATCTGCGTAGATTCAGCTGACGACGCCTGGGCATTGCGCAGCGCAGAACGCTGTCGCCGCAGCCTCCGGGTCTGTGGTCCACGCGTCATCTGCGGTAGCTGTGGTGACTGGGGCTGTTTTCTATCGTGTGGCATCGAATCCTCGCCAAACTCGCCCTTCTCAGACGAGATGCTTGACGGGTCAAAGTCCAGCTCCGGACGTGGAATGGCCGTACCCGGCTCGAGCGGCGACGACGCATATTGGCTCTGGAAATCGCATATGGCGGCCGTCTCTGCTGCCCCTGCAGCGCTCTTGGCCAGTTTGTCTTGTTCCTCGGACGCCAGCGACGTGGCCGTGGTGGCTTGAGAGGGCCATGTTCTGCTCGGTTTGCCAGCTTCCTTCACAGAGATGGGTGTCGTTCCCGCTGGATTCTCCGGCCGTGGAGCAGTGCCACTGAGCACACGAGGTCGCGGCGGATGCATCCCAGCCTCCGAGCCGCGTGCTGCGGGCGGCGAGTCGAGCAGCTGCGTGTGCCGCTCTCTCTGCGACGACTGTGTATCTGCCATGTCGCTGAGAAGCTGGGCCTCGATTTCTTGGGACACGGACAGGTCCTTGTCCGCCGTTCGGTCGAGCAGAGCCCGCTGCAAGTTTCCCAGGAGAGCACCGACAACGGCCGGGGGCACGAATGCATAGCGTTGAGGAGGGCCATCGACCCAGCCGTTGCGTTTCATCAGGTCGAGAGGGACAGGGTTGTTGAGCTGGTATACTTGGTTGATCTTGTAGGCGAACTTGGCCACCAGCTGCCCAGAGTTGAACTCTGCGTTGCCCACACCACTCTGGCTGTCGATCTCGCCGGGTTTTCGAAAGCCGGGGTCGATTGCAGCCATGTATCGCAGCTCGCACACCGGCTGCGTAGAGTATATCCAGAGACGCGTGACCGTGCCGGGAATCTTGTAGCCACGGAACTCGTGGTCCTTGATGCCACTGGTGATCTTCCGCACCTGCTCGGGATGGGTCGAGATGATAATGTCCGACCCGTCCGTCTGTGGCCCCATGGCGCGGATCACCTCGAGCGGCACCCGCTGGCTCTCAACAGCCTGGCTGTACGTTTGGGTGTCCTCTGCTTGGCTTGCGCCCGGCTGGCTGCCACCCTGGGAAGGTCCGCGTCCCCTCAACGCTGTTGCGTTGTCGCCCACCTCGATGCGACTGGGTGGGCTGCTCTTAATCACCACTTCAACTCGCTTCTTGGGACGAGGGGTCGGCGAGTCCGGCTCCGAAACCGACGGGGACGACAGCGGGGACGAGAGCGTCGAGCTGGCCGTCTCTATGGCATGTCCAGCGTCGACCTCATCGCCTGGTTTTGTTGCGTACACGGCACTGCTCCCGCCGTCGTACGGGCCGGAAACCCCACCGTCCTCGTCATCACTGTCGGGAATCTCCTCGTGCAATGAAGGCACGGCTTGCTGGTCGTTTCTGGCTGCACTCCGCAACCGTGAGGTAAACGTGTCCCTCGCTGGCAGCGACAAGGATTCCTCCTCGAAAAGTGCTCCCCTGGCTTCGCCGTCATCTTGCGGAGCGGATCGTTTAGCAATTTCTCGCGGGCTGAGCACCCGCAGTGGCGACTTGCGCTGGCTCGTAGAGCTGGTCGTGGATAACGAGTCTGGAATCACGCGTTTTGGGTGCTTCAATACAGGTTCTCTGCGAGCGCGGCGCAATGGCAATGGGCTCGTATCCAGCTCGGGAAGTGGGACAACGGCGCCTTTGTTCTTGCTGGACAGTGGCGACGACCGCTGCCTACCCAGCGGACTGTGGTATCGGCCGAGGAGCAGGAGAGGCGTAAAGGGGCTAGGCTGTGATGAAGGGATCTCGGTGCGCCTCGCACTTGGCGTGGAAAAGACTGGCTTTGAGACTGCGGCGGGCTCTTCTTGTCGCGGCTTTGTCGGAGTGGCCATCAACCGTTCTCCCGCCTCCGCCTGCCTGCTCTCGGAAACGCCTGCCTTTGCGACGGGAGACTCGAGGCTGTACTCGTCTTCCGAGTCCCGTATAGTAGCAGCAAGGCCAAAGTCGTTGTCGTCATTGCCGTCATCACCGTCATCACTGTCTTTGCCGTCATCGCCGGCGTCCTCGTTTTCATCATCGTTTTCGTCATCGCCTCCAGTGCTCGCGCCATTTTTCTTCATCACAAACTGCGTCAGGGTCTGCGTATGAAACGAGGAGCTTGGAGTGGCCGTCTCTCGGCCCCGTTGTGTGGTTTTCCGCCGCTTGCTCGCTCGCGGGGCAGGGCCAGGCAAGGTGGACTCTGTGCCCGGACAGCTGTTGTCGTGAGCGACGTGTACACTGGTCGAGCTCTCGCCATCCCAGTCCTCATTCAGACTATTATCAAGTCCATGCAGGCCTGACAAGGGTGGCATGGCATAGCCTATTTGCGTCAAAGTCCGCTGCACCGGTGGACGGGCCGCGCTTGGTCGGCCATACTTCTTCACGACCTTTCTCTGGCGAGGGAAGCGGATCTGATGCTGCTGCGGCACCCGACCGGAGCGGTACACACGGCCAGCCGACGCTCCGGGTCCGGATGCGGCCGCATCTAGTGCTGTTCCAGAAGTCAATGATGCTCCTGGCAGTCCGCTGCCGCTGCCGCCGGATCTTCTTGTCGTGGGCGCCATGCTTACAACATTGATGCTGCGCTCTCGCGCATGCTCGAATGGGTGCCTAAGAGGACCTGAAGTCATAGCTGGAGTGGGGCCCCGCCTACGAGTACTCGTATGACTACTCATAGCACGAGACGCGTCGCGTTATCGATACGGAGTACGAGTCCTTTGTACTCGTAGATGGCGCACAGTATGATTAAACACACACAGCGCACTGTGGACTCTGCCACCGTTCAATGAATTACAGCAGGTTCTTTGCCACGGATAAACTATTTCATAGCTTGCCAACACTTCTTTTCGCTTGGCTCGATAATGGAGGGTGGGGGGACGAAAAGAACGAAAAGAACGAGACACGATACATAAAGGCTAATTGGAAAAATACATATAGCTGAGAGAAAACTCGCTGCGAAGAAACATCAGGCTCAAGACAAATGGAAAGCACCCTGTCCTTCTTTGACCGCCGTAGACAGCTGCTTCTTCAAGACCTCTATGCTCGTGTAGTCAGGCAGCTTGAGGTAGTTGACACACGTCATGACGCTGGGCAGGTAGTCGTCTGAAGTATATGGCGCCTCGCTGGGCTTGCACACCACGGTAAACATGGGTGTCAAGCTACGGAAACCTGCAAAGCCTTGTCAGTATGTGCTCGGGGCTCAAGAAGGGGGGGGGGGGGGGGGGTATCAGGAGCAGCTCACCTCCAATAGGCAGCCTGGGACTGCCCGTCGTAAACTGGAGAAAGCCGCGCCGGTCGGCAAGACTCATTTCACTCATCGCTTGGAGCAGATTCTTGACACTTCGACTGTCCATGGTGAAGCCGTGGTCGGCCTTGATGGAATCCACGAGCGCTAGCACAGTCAGCAAAGCTTCCATGGCATGGCAAGAGAATATGGCGTGTACACGAGACTTACTTTCGAGGGACCAATCTTCTTCGTTGCGGCCAAAGAGCGACACCAGCTCGGTCGGCGTAAAGGCACTCAGTGCTGGGTAGGGGAAGACCTCCGAGAAGCCTTTGCGGAAAGCCTCGATCTGGCGGCGGACACCACCTCCCAACGTCATGGCGATCACCGTGTCGATGTACACGCCGACATTGTCGATATTGACGCTGATGTCGCTTCCGCCAGGGACCAGCTCGATCTCGGGGTAGCCCGGAAGAGTAAAGTCCAGCGAGAGGTCATCGATGCTCATGTCATTGACCGTAATGGACGCAATGGCCTGCACCTTTTCGGCAGCGGATCGCGTGGGATCCTCGTCAATTGCTTTGCGGGCGTTGTCAAACTTCTTGATCAGCAACAGAGATCGTGCCAAGGTCGGGTCCACAATCTTGACGGCGCCCAACGAGGGCCGCACACCAGACGACTCATCCCCGATGCGGAAGAAGATGGGGTTGAAGTTGATGTCAATGATGCGCGAGTCCAGCATCGACCGCGCCACAAACTTGCCAAGGGCTCGGAAGAGGCACATTATGCGCTCCCCATTCGTACCAGCAGCACCCTCCTCGCTCAGCGGTCGCGGGAACAGCCCATTGGGCCCCGAAACAAACTCCGAGTCACCAAAGTCGTTGTCCCGCCAGAGTTTGAGCTTCTTCTTGGCAAACTCCCGAGACACGCTCGAGTAGAACTCGAGCGTTGGCCCGAGGCCCGTGCCAACCTCGCCAAAGTACTCAACCTCGAGAATGCTCTGCGAGGCACCATACAGCTCCATGACCTTGACGGCCGACTCGAGGATTTTGGACCGCGAGATCCGGACTTTCTGGCGCTGCAGCCGCCCAAGGAACGGGCGCTCATCCCGCCGTTCGCGCCGTGATTCTTCCTGTACTTGGGCATTCTGCCAACGTGCCATAGAGCGGGCATATCCAAACGATGTAGACTGCAAAAAGAGATGCCGCGTCTCAAAGGGAAACAGGAACGGATAAAGTCGTGCTAGATCCTCGCTCCACGTTGGCAAACAGTTGCTTGCGACAATCAACGGCTCCTCCAGCTGGCGGTTGAGCTTTGCCGTGAGCTTCGTGTTGACAAACTGCGACAGAGGCTCTGCATTCAGCTTGACAGACTCCTTGTTGGCGGTGAAGATGTCGTCAACATGTGCATTCAAATCGTGGAGCGTCCTCAACAGTCGCAGTATCGACAAGGCCGTGGGGTTCTTGACAAGAGGTCCTTGAGACCCGCTGCTGTCTGGGCTTTCAATGTCGTTGCTTGTATTGTCAGGGAAGCCAAGACCAGCGGGCTCCGGTGGGTTGGGACCAGGAACACGGCGGTAGTTGACCGTGTGCACCGCGGACCATACAAAGCGACCACCGTGCTCTGCGCGCCCAACGATCGAGTTCAGAACCGCTCTGTACACCGTGCTGTCCATTGGAATTGGTTTCCCCTCCAGGGAGAACTCCATGTGCCAGTCCTGCGAAGACGAAGATGCAGTGTTTTCAGCAGGAGGCGGGAGACGAGCTGCTCCTGTGGATGAAGGGGTAGACGGCGCACCCTGCAGGGCCGCCGCCAGAGCACTGAGCCGGCTATCGGCAGCAGTTTTAAAGGGGCTTTGGGAGGGGGTGAAGACACGAGTTCCATCGTCCTGGCGAGCAGTGATTTTGCCACCCGTCGCCAGCTCCAGACTGACTGCGGATGGATCTGGCGTCTCACTGTCGCTCAAGTCTTCATCTAAATCACCCACGACAGCGTCCATGTCGTTGGCTTCGGGCATGTCCATCTCCTCGTCATTCTCATCCGTCAGGTGCTTCTCGTCCGCACATTCAAGCACATTTGCAAGTGGATCGTTTGCGTTTGGTGGCTGCGCTGTTGTCTCGGCTTTGCTTGCTGGTGGGTTGCGGCGGGAAGATCTGCGGAGGCTCCTCTTCTTCTCGGCAGCATCTGTGACTGAGGCAGACGACGGCAACGATGCATTGGCTCTGTGCGCAGGCGTTTTCGACTTGCTGGACGGGCGGCTTGTGTGGGGGTGAGAAGACGGTGACGAGGGTGGGGGGTCGTCCTTGGAGGCAGAACTCATTGGCCCAGACGGTGTGTCGCGCAGGGCAGGCTGCCTTTCTAGTGCACCGAGAAAAGCACGGGAGCTCCGGAGTCGCTCGGCAGTGGACGTACCAAAAGAGCCTGGGCTCGGCCCCGACCCCGCCCCAGCCATGGCAGCGAGAGCCCTAGTCAGGCCATCCGCCCTGCTCTTGGCACGATCGGACAGACTGATTCTTGGCCGCAGGTAGTCTTCGAGCGTCTTGAACGTTGCAATGGCGTGGATCGAGACCATGATGCTGCGGAATGCACGCGGGACATCAGAGTCGTCAGTGGCAACCAGGCGAAGGCGGATCTGCTTGGCAAGCATGGACGCGGCGCTGGTCTGGTTACCATCAAAGGTATTGTGGTGGACTGTGACAACCTCAAAGTGCTCAGATCGACTCAGCAGGTCCTGCAACTTGTGGACAAGGATGCTGAAAGGCGTGATGGGCGACTCGACCACGGCTGCTTTCGCTTGTGATTTGACAAGGTGGCCCATGAACGTCTGGAGGAACGCCGACTGTGCAGCATTGGCAGCATCTTCGTTGGGATTGCTAAAGACACGTTCGAGGACATTGACCACGCCGGATCCGAGAAGCTCTGCACTGGTGACACTCTCAAAAACATCCGAGTCGAAAAAGCTGGCCAGCCTCTCAAACAACTCAACGCCACGATCAGGTGGGGAGGCTGTGGAACTCTGTTCAAGGTAGAACTGAGATATTTCCACAGCCAGCTGAGACAGACTAGAAAGGGTTTGGGTCGCTTGGGTACGCATCTCATCGTCGGCATTGTCGGCCTCATGCCTAACCAGAAACCTCTTGGCCAGAGTGACGATATCAGCTTGAGAAGGCGTGGCAGAGTAGTAGTGTCGCAAGGAAGGCTCGTCAGACGCTGTTGAGTTCCCGGAGCTGGTGGGCGAGCCAGCCATTTGCTCAAGACGGGCCTCGAGATCATGACCGTCTTCGTCTTCCTCATCGTCATCATGGTCATCATGGTCATCGTCGGCCTCTCCGTTGGCGTCGTGATCATCATCGAGGTGATAATCGTTGTTGGCCCCATCGTCGATGCCGTCGGACTTTTTGTCACCTTTTCGCGAAGAGCGTTGGGACGCCGACTCACCCGCTTCGTCGTCAGACTCTCCATGTTCAATCTCCAGACCATGGCCAGCATGACTTGAAGGCCCGTCGCTGCCAAGGCTAGCGCTGTGATGTCCACTGGCAAGCTTGTTTTCGCTTCCTTGACCAGGCATGTGGGGGTCAGAGCGGTGGCCGTCGTCTGGATGATGAACGGGCTCGGTGGGAAGCAAATGAGCTCGATCCCTGGAGATGGCAAGCACCATGTTTTCCGGGTCGTGTTGGGCGGTCATCGCGTCCCCGGGGCTTGTCTTGTCCTGCAGCTCCACAATCTTCTCGATTTCATTGACCACGCCCTCCCGGTACAGCTGGTACCTATACACATCAGGCAGTCGAGCCATAAGGAGCTCAGTGGCCTGCAGCGCAGATATGACCAATGATGGATGGTCTTGCTGGGACAGGATCGAGGCCAAGAAAGAAGCGTACGGAACGGCTTTGAGTGCTTCCAGGATGATGTCTCGATCAAAGTTCGACAGCATCTTGATTTGTGCCGCCAGGACCCTCAATCGGACCTCGAGGTTCACGGTGCTGGAGTACGCGTCCATAAGCGTTGGGAACATGATGAGAGTAAATCTCCGCACTTCCTGCTTGCAGTCGCCCAGCAGCTCCAGACGCTTTTCATTGGAACTGAGCCTCTTTTGCGCGCGGGCGGCGACTGGCTCTCTGCTATTCTCCATGCCTTCACTGGCCTCTGCCGGGGAGTCGGCAGAAAGAGCAGCGGGATGGCCATAGGTAGCGGCATCAAGTTCCGCAGGAAGAAGGTGGCAAACAACGTTCAAGGTCTCGATGATCTGCTCTCTAGGCCGGTGAATCAAGGCCTGCATGATCAAAACACTGTCCAGCTTGGCAGCGATGTTTTCTGCGCCCATTGGTGGAGAGACACCCGTTAGGATCTGGTACAGAGTCTCAACCACGTTCATCTTGAAAAGCTCAGCAGCAAGACGCGGGCTGTTGTTGGCCGTGATGGCAAGGACACGCAAAAACTGAGTGTGTAGGTTGGGCCCGATCAAGTGGTTCGAGGAGCCGGGGAGAAGTAGGCGTAGAATGACCTTGAGCAGGTCGACGCCGACGAGCTCCTCGAGTTTGGAAGGATGGTGCTTGAAGCTCTCAACAATCCGGGAAACACAAAGAGCAGCTTGCTCAACGACGCGCTGGTCGTTGCTGTTGAGAACATTCAGCAGGATGTGCATTGCGTCACGGACAACAGAGAATGAGTCCAGAGGAATGTTTCTGCAGCAGTTGGCCGCGGTGGTAACAGCAGTCCGCTGCGTGCTTGTAGGGAAAAACTCGAGATAGGAAAGACAAGCCGAGAGACCGCCCTCTCGCACGATGCTGGTAGGGTATTCAACAGAAATTTTCTCGAGTGTGCTCAAAGCCTGCTCGGCGAAGTCAATGAAGGTAATGTCCACGAGCTTCTGGCACAAGACGGGAACAGCACCACCATAGACAACATTGGCAGCGCTTGCAGGGATGGCCTCCATGAGATTGGCAAGGCATCGGCAAGCAAGCAGCATGATCTCCGGGTTTTCTTCGCCGGTGATCTCATTGGGCTGCATCAGAGTGACGAGTTCTCGCACATATGAGTCGGGGGAAAAACTGCCAATCAGGTTATCTTCATTGGACACGAGAAGAATCTCGGACAGATCCTGCAGGGCAATTAATTGCGCCGTGGGGTCATCTTTCTGGCGGA
Source organism: Ophiostoma montium (assembly GCA_029299015.1). Taxonomy (NCBI): domain Eukaryota; kingdom Fungi; phylum Ascomycota; class Sordariomycetes; order Ophiostomatales; family Ophiostomataceae; genus Ophiostoma; species Ophiostoma montium. The sequence continues at coordinate 10,237 of JANSMC010000069.1, read as the reverse complement.
GGCTGTTCAAAATGTCTCTCAGACGACCACCCATGCCAGACATTGACAACATGCCCCCCAGCATAGATAAGGCAGCTGGCAGCCCGGGTGCTCTGCTAAAGCTGCCACTGAAAGGGTCACTCATCGCGCCTCCCGTGTAACGATGCAGGTCATCGTCCTCATCGTCGTCGTCGTTGTCGTTGTCATCGTCATCATTGTCATTGTCGTCGTCATCGTCGTTATCGTCGTTGTCGTCGTTGTCGTCGTCCTGGTCCTCGCCGTCATCGTCATCATCTCCGTCATCGTCGGCATCGCCATCGACGTCGTTGTCAACACTGTCCTTGTCTTGATCATCCCCGGTTTGCCGATGGGAGGTTGCACTCGCTTTACCGGCATCATCCGTGCCAGTCATGACCGTGTCTTGATCTTCAAACAGCTCAAACCGATGTGCTGTGCGGCGGCTCATGTTAGATGATGACGGTCCAGATTTTGATTCTTTGAAAGAAGAAAAGAGCATGTTAGCATTGGCCCCCTTGGTGGTTTGGTAGCGACCATCAACACGAGTCAATAGCAGATGGGGTGAAAACATACCTTTGGCGCTTTTCTTGAGCTGCGCTCTGTTCGCCTCATCAGAAGGGCCTGCGCCCGAACTACACCAAGAAGGTCATTAGAGTCCGTATGATACAGAAAGGGCGGCCAAAAGCTTCATAAGGGGAGAGAAAGGACATCTGAAGGGCTGGCTTACCCTGGTGACGACATGTCTGCTGCAGGTCTGCCTTTCCTGCTGCGTATAGGTGCTGCACGAGGGGGTGAGAGGTCGGAAAGGGGAGCCGGCGACCTAGGCTTGGCCGCTCTCGGGCGTTTCGAGCGGCGGGGGGACGAAGCAGCAGGTTGGCGGATGACGTCGTCAGCCTTTCGCTTCTTGGTGTGTGATTTGGATGTAGACGAAGGAGACGGGCGGGACGGTCGGGGCTGCTGCGCGGTGTCCGCAACCACTGCCGGTTGGGTGGCTTCAGTGTTGGAGGCCGAAGGGCTGGCTGCGGGCACAGGAAGATTCTTGGCAGAGAGACGGGCAGAGGCACGGGTGACTCTAGGCATTGTGAGTACAGGGTCCAACAAAGCTGGCGATCGTCACACGCAAACGGCGAGGTGGGTGGGTGAGGGACGGTCAAAGATCAAATGAGCGAACGATGCGAGCGGCAATGCAGAGGAGGATGTGTCATGGGCATCGGAAGGTGCAGTGGTTGATGGTGATGGACATGTGTGGCAGCGCCCGGGCCAAGTCCACTTGGCTAACGAGAACGAATATGGATGCTGGTGCGAGAATAGGGTACAAAGAAGCCGACAATATGGGCTGTGGAGAAGAAGATAATGCAGCAGGGTGCGTATTTGTGGAGGACCAGGACCAGCAGGGCGGGGAGGGGCAGGCAAAAGGGGAATCTAGCGTCGTCAACAGAGACGCAGCTGAGGAGATGGGGAGCAGGAAGGCAAAGAAGGGTGAAAGAAGGAAGGGGCAAGAGGGCAAGGGCGAGGAGTGAAGGAGCGTGGAAGAACAAGAGAGAAAGAAGGAGACTGGAAGAAGAAGGGCAGGAGCGAAGCGAGAGTGCGTGAATGAGCTGAATGAGAGACAGAGAGCAAGAGCAGAGCAGACAAAGCAGGTAGGAACAGGCCAGGCTAGCGAAAGGAGATGAGGAGATGGGGAAGAAAGCAGAAGAGCGGGAAGGGGGGGGGCTTTGAAGAAAAGAAAACATATGATGTTTTTGCAATGGTCAAAAGACATACCGATGAGAAGCGTTGGAGGAAGAGGCCGTCAATCGGGGAGAGGAAAGGCTGAGAGCTTCAGCCGTCGATGGCGCAAGAACAGTCGAAAGAGATGGCGATGTAGTGTCGACTCGATGGAAAGAAGGTGACGGGCGAGAAGGCGAGGGCCGGGCGGCGGCGGCAAGCGTGGTGGCAGATGACGAAGACAGGGTCGCTGCCGTCGAAGCAGAATGTCCGGGCAGGTCGTTATCGAGAACCGATCTAGGGCGCGGCTTTCGTACGTGAGTTCGTTCTGCCATGAGTTACGCCATGAGGCTGGGGAGGAGGCGTCGAAGCACGGGATCGTGCAAGGTACACGAGGGAGAAGGCGCGTGTGCTTTTGTGGTCGATGTCTGTCTGAAAGGCGGTCGGTCGCAAGGAGGGAGAGGTGACAAGGGCGGCGCAGGACAGCAGGACGGCACGGCGGCAGAGGCGATCGGTCGGAAATGCGATGGGAAATGCAGAAAGAGAGATGTGCGAGTGAGCAAGCGAAGGTAAGGAAGATGATGGATAAAAATAAAAAATAAAAGAGGCAGAGAGGCGTCAAGTGGCGGGGGATGCTTTGGGAGAGCTACGGAAGCCGGAGGGCTGCTACGAGTACGGAGTACTTGGCGAGATCGTGACTGCGATACTACTCCGGTGGCACAGCCTGACTAATGCCTGTGCGGGACGAGCCCAACAAAAGAGGGGAGGGGTGGGAAAGACAAGCCACGGGTGATAGGGGGGTGTAATTAAACACTGGCTGGCAGTGATAACAGCGAGGACGTGTGTGGATAGGTACTGGGCGATGCAGAAGAACACTGGCGCTGGCACCGGACAGCCGACAACTACTGCACAGTGCCAATGGCGGGAGGAGAGGCAAGCAGACAGACTACAGACGCGAGCGTGGTCCGGTGCTGGTACGAAAACGAGATGCTTCATGCGTCAGGCCAGCACGATAAGTGACACGTTATGTAATAATAAAAGCGTTGCACCCGGGCATAAGATAAGTGCATACGAGTACTCGTAGCATGCATGGCCTATCATCGTAATAGTGTGTTTAGCTCGACATCATGCAATTATTGTAGTAACACCTCGCCCCGTCATAGTACTCGTAGCCTCGAATGCGGGAGAAAGACGATAAAAAAAGACGTTTAAATACCCCTAGAAAGCTTGCGATATTACCAGCATTTGTCCGGCAGCGTTTATCCATTGGTTCCATGGCATCTCGGCCTGTCATGTTATGGGAGATCAAGTCATTCCTACGCGTCCTCCCCGCGACTGCTCCAGCTATCAGTGGAGTGTATTGCTCTGGGGAAGTGAGCTAGCTGAATAGGGAGAGTGCCACAGCTGCGGTTTCCATCGGCTCAACGTGCCCAGGACAAGCAAGGGCAGCGATCCTGCCTCTCTCCAAGATCTCTCCCTCGCTCTTTCTGATACAAGTGCATGCATATACATACTGTTGAGGCAGGCCTATTCTCTGTTCTGAGGCAGCAAATGTACGATTTCAATCAGGCCAGCAAGTCAGCAAGTCAGCAAACCAGGAAGCCCGCGACCAGGAAGCAGCAAGCCAGCAAGTCAGCAGGCAAACCATCATGAAGCGAGCTGTCTCCTCGTGGGCCTCGCGGCCAGTCTGCCGTTCATCCTGCACATTTCGATCGGCAGCCCTGCCGTCATCCGGTCCGTGGCTTGCCCTCGTTTCTCGGCGCCATGGTGGCAGCCTATCGCAAAAGCCAGACTCCAACTTTGTCTCCTTTCCGGGAGCCGTCAAGAGCGTCTTTACCAACACGTTAAAGTTTGAAAATCCCTCGGAATACCCGGCCATGCCGACGTACCGCGTTCTTGACCAGCATGGCATGGCCATTGATCCTACCTTTGAGCCCGATCTTTCCGACGACGACGTTATCAAGCTGTACCGGGATATGTTGACAGTGTCCATCATGGACATCATCATGTTTGACGCCCAACGACAAGGGCGCATCAGTTTCTACATGGTGTCCTCTGGTGAAGAGGCGGCCTGTGTTGGCTCGGCGTCTGCCTTGTCCCCGGGGGATGTGATTTTCTGCCAGTACCGCGAGCAGGGCGTGCTCCAGCAACGCGGCTTCACAATGAAGGAGTTCATGGGCCAGCTCTTTGCCAACAAGAACGACGCCGGAAAGGGCAGAAACATGCCCGTCCACTACGGAAGTGACCGTCTGAACATTGTAAGTGCCCATCCTCCAGGGCTGAGCGTCCTCTGTATCCTCGTGGGCCGTCATCGGATCGTCGGACTGACTTGCTACCCAGCATACCATCTCTTCGCCTCTTGGTACCCAGATACCACATGCCTCTGGCGCAGCGTACGCTCTGAAAATCCAGCGCATGCAAAACCCGGCGGCGGATCCACGCATCGCAGTCGTGTACTTTGGAGAGGGTGCGGCCAGTGAGGGTGACTTCCATGCTGCCTTGAACATTGCGGCCACCCGCGCATGCCCTGTCGTTTTTGTATGCCGCAACAACGGCTACTCCATCTCGACCCCGGCTCTGGAGCAGTACCGTGGTGATGGCATTGCAAGCCGTGGCCTCGGCTACGGGATTGATACCGTGCGGGTTGACGGCAACGACCTGTGGGCCGTGCGAGGTGCCATGCGAAAGGCTCGAGAGATGGCTCTTGAGGATGGGGGTAAGCCGGTCTTGCTGGAATGCCTCTCCTACCGAGTCGGCCACCACAGCACGTCGGATGACTCGTTTGCATACCGTGCCAAGGTCGAGGTGGAAGACTGGAAGCGGCGGGACAATCCCATCTCGCGTCTACGCAAATGGATGGAGGCCAGGGGCATATGGGACGACGGCAAAGAGAAAGAAGCACGGGACGCTATACGGCGGCAGATTCTGCAGGCTTTCAACGAGGCCGAGCGCGAAAAGAAGCCGCCGATACGCGCTCTGTTTGAGGACATTTACGAGGAGTTGACGCCGGATCTCCGAGCCCAGATGAAACGACTCAAGAGCCACCTGGATAAATACCCAGAAGAGTATAACACGAGCGGCTACGAGGGAGGGACGTCCAGTCTCGACTCTTGAGACAGCCGGAACAAGATGGCCTACGAGTATTGAGTCGCTTGTGTAGCCGTCTTGCTGCATGTTCAGGTTACACAGACATAGTGTTGATGGAGCAACAAGTATGTCATCACCTTGGCCATTATATTAGGCCTTACACTGCAAAATAATAAGTAAGACATGGCAGAAAAGACAATACCAGTATACACAAGCCACAAATAAACACAGCATACGCGGACACAGGTAGCAGACAAAAAGAAAAACACACGCCCTTGTCACAGAGCAAGCAGCCAGCCAACAAGTACGAGAAGGGCCCAATGGAGCCCAACGGTCAAATTTTCGTCATCCTCGTCGTCGTTTGTCTCGTCGCCGTCCTCGTCGGGTTCTTTGGCTATCGGGGCCTGACCGTCGTCGGACGCTATTTCTTTGCCCACCGCAAGTTCCAGGCCACCGCAGGCCCTGCAGATGCACAGCAGCAGCAGCCTGAGGCGTGAGTTCTGCCATGCAAGGTTAGTACGAGTACGAGAATAGTGTCACGTTGTGCCGGAGCGGTAAGCCACACGTGCACCGCCACATAACCACGCCTCATGCCCAATTGGTACTAGTAGCGCAGAGCTAGCTGACAGTCCGACCGGCGCCATCCTCTCGAAGCAAACAACCCAAAACAGGAGCTTCTTTCTGCACACGATTCAAACATTATGGCATCCCGGCCACTGCGCGTTCTGCGGCTGGCTGCAGATCCTTTGACAACAGCGAGAATTGCACTGGCACGGCCCGCCCCATGTCGGTCCCACAAGCCACTGCCAAGAAGCTTTTCTTCAACGTCACGACAATGCCACATCGACCGAGACTCGGCAGCAGCACCTGCTGCTCCTCAGGACCATGTGCCCGCAGAACAGAAGACGACACATTTCGGCTTTGAGACCGTCCCGGAGTCGGAAAAGGCTGGGCGCGTTGCCAGTGTCTTCACCAGCGTGGCCGATTCGTACGACCGCATGAACGACCTAATGTCTTTTGGCTGGCACCGAGTTTGGAAGTGTGTTGTTCCCATGCCCTGCCCCTCCGGTCCCTTCTCCACTATCCCAATGCTCCCTATGCAGACATCTAATACGGTCGCTTGTACTCTAGGGACCAATTTGTGTCGTCATTGAACCCCGGCTTTACAGCTGATCCGAATCCGCCGCCGCAACGAATTCTCGACGTGGCTGGGGGCACTGGCGATATCGCATTTCGGATGCTGAAACAGGCCCATATCGTGAACAGAAACCCAGACACACACGTTATCATGTCCGATATCAACCCGTCTATGCTGGGTGTCGGGCGCCAGCGTGCAGAGGATCTCCTGCCAGCCAGCCAGCAAGCGGCACTCTCCTTTCTTGTGGCCGATGCCACCAGCTTCAGAAACCCGGATGGTACGCCCACCGTCGAATCGTCATCAATTGATCTGTACACGGTTGCATTTGGGATCCGAAACTTTACAGACATCCCGGCCGCCTTGCGCGAGGCATATCGTGTGCTTCGACCTGGTGGCGTGTTTGCGTGCCTCGAGTTTAGCAAAGTTGCCTCGACCAGCACCAACCCTGCCGCTGCCCTGTTTGATGCTGTGTACAAACGGTGGTCCTTCAGCGCCATTCCAATGATCGGTCAGGTTGTTGCCGGCGACCGCGACTCGTATCAGTATCTGGTCGAAAGCATCGAGCGGTTTCCCAGCCAGGATGACTTTCGGGACATGATAGTCGACGCCGGCTTTGTTGTTGGTGGCCGCGGATACGACAACCTAACAGGTGGTATTGCGGCAATCCACAAAGGTATGAAGCCACTTGACGCATAGACTCATGGGTCAAACGGGCCGTCGCAAATTCATTCACGATGGCCGGCTCTTCCATGTATAGCTGAAATTTTACATGCATTTCATACAAACTGTCGGGCATAGAATGGGGTAAAAAGAAAGTACTTCACTGGGCACCGTAACTACCATACAAAATAGACCGCATCAAGCTGTCCCCCGGGACAGCCTTGCAAAAGTGCAAAGGCCTCGCAAGGCTTTTGGTGAAACACAGGTTAAGCAATGTTGATTACAATAAAAATGGCACTTTTCTTAGTCACCTCCAATATACCAATACAACCGAGACAAACAGCAAAAGAAAGGGGTCATTGGAACGCAAGAACAGAAAGCGAACGACAAAGAGAACAGAAAAGGACGGAAAGCAGATGGCGTGAGAGAGGCCACACAGTCAGAAAGGACAATCTGGGGCGGGGCCGCTGTACTCGGCGGGCACATTGCAAGTGCTCTGGGCGTCAACGCCACAAAACCATATCAATACCTCATGTTCCGCTGCTCATCACGAGTCCGCTGGTGTCGATGACGCAGGGGCTGTCGACGAAACACCTCCGTCTCCCTTGTTCAAACCACCGCCTCTCTGACCGCCACGGCCACGAGGACCCCGGCTTTCGCCTCCGCGGCCAACTCCGCGACCGCCTCTGCCGCCTCCACGGCGGCCGGCACCTTCGCTGTCACTTGCCGTCCCGGTACCACCACCGGCACTTCTGTAACCACTCTGGCCTGCTCCACCGGCGCTCGCACCACCCCGATCGCTGCCTCTCCATGCTCCGGCGCCTCCGCGGTCACGGCCAAAGAGCTTGCTCGAGTCCCGTGGAATGAAAATCTTGACAAGAGGCTTGGTGCGGTCCTCCGTCGTGCGGTGTTTTGCACTCTCGGGCAGCCTAGCCATGGCTCCGTCTCGGTCCTCCAAAGTCTTGAAATGCACGACCTTGTTTGTCTGGCCATGCTTCTCAATCGTGACAATCCTGGCCACGTCTTCGCTGGCAAAGAGATCCTTGGTCTGCTCATCCGACTGCGCATTCATGATGAACAAGCCGAAGACATCTTGGGACGTTCCTCTAGTAGGAGTAGACTGAGTCGCCTCCGGTCTGTGGGTCGCTCCCGGGGTTGGTGTTTTATCCGAATCCTTGGGCGCTGGAGTCGACGAGGATTGCGGCGCAGGGGGCTTGGAGGGTCCTGCGGCGGGGCCAGGACCAGCAGCTGGCTTCGTCGGTGCAGGCTTGCCGGACGTTGGCTGCTGCTGGGCTTGCAGTGGTGCTGCTTGTCTCTGTGATGCAGCAGCCGGCGGCTGTTGCTGCTGCTGCTGCTGCTGCTGCTGCTGCTGCGGAGGTGGGGGAGGCAGCACACTGGCAGGCTGGGGGGAAGCAGTCGATGTTGCGGGGGCTTGGACTTGTTGGGTGGGATTCGGCGGCTGCTTCATACCACGGTGAGAGAAATTGAACCCCTGGGCACGCATCTCAGTACCAATACGCCCATCTTGAATTTCCAGCGCCAGGTAGCCAAAAGCAGCGTCAGCGAGGTTGAAGTTCCACATATTCTTGAAGGCACTCTCGTCGACTTGTCCAAGGGCTGCTGGGCCACCGGTAGAACCACCAAAGGGGTTCCCACCCGCAGCTGTGGTCGGCATCTTCTCGACAATGCTCAGGGCGTTTTTCAGCAGATTCTGTTGGGCCTCGTTCTGCTGGATGGCCGGTTCGACCTCGCCCTTGACAGTCTCCCAAACATCGTTGAATGAGGCTTTGCTGGCAGCAAGCTTCCCACGGTAATGGTCGAGGGTTGGGTTGACACTGAACTCGTTGTACGAGCTGCCATAGCGGAAGTGAAGGCCAGCCGAGATAGAGAAATCCGCTTTGAGGGTTACGGACAGCTGGTTCAGGATGCCCTCGCGCGCGGGTGAGGCATGCGTGACAAATATACGGGTCTCGGTAGGATCGTAGACGCGGTTTGCAGTGTCCACCAACTCTCCCATCTGCAGCAGGGTTGTCCACATTGTGCCCTGACCACCAGCAATCGTGGTGCGGCCTTCGCCATTGTCGAAAAGCTTGTGCATCACAACGGCGCCGCCGAGACCAAGGAGTCGGAGTTTCACCCCGCCGATCTCGAGAAGCATGGACTGGGCCTCGTCAATAATATGGAGATTGTTGACCTTGTACTCGCGTGACCGGAACTTTTCCAGGACTCTCACGTCTTCGCACGCACCCCACACGGTGTAGACCGGCACATCGAGCTTCAGGTCGCCGCTTAATAGCAGAGAGAGCTCGGACAATGGAAGCTCGCTTGGAGGGAAGCGCGATTTGACAGATGCGCCGCTGCCCGGCTGTGCAATGGCCTTCTTGACGGTCTCTGAAATGAGAGGAGAATACTGAGCAACGTGCTTGAGCGTTCTATCCACTGGTTAGCAGGAGGGAGGGGGCGCGCGCAAGTCGAGCTGGAATGGGCAACGTACTTTTCCGCGATACGCTCCAACGACGTGTCGTCGTAAAATCCAAAGTCGCCGGTGTGGATGATGTAGTCGGCACGTGCCTGCTTGGCAAGGTCGTTGAGGGATCTTAGGTTGCCTGGCGAGACAAAGGGTCAGCGTTATTGTATCAATGAGGAGACTCACAAGGGAACGTTTTTGAGCTTACCTCGGACATCAGCAATGCACAGGACACGGATCGGCCCGGTCTGGATGACGCGTCCTTGATTGGGTAGAAGGGGCCGGGCCTCAGACGACGGGGTCGGGGAGGGACCGCCGGGAGCCCCGTTGGGCAGATAGCCTGGTCCTGTGGCCCCTTGCGCGAGGTAGGAGTGGCGGGATTGCTACATGGATGGCAAAGGGGTCATTAGCAACACTGGTCTGAACTCGGGCAGCCAAGTTATGAGCTCGATACTGCAAACAGCATAAAACAGCTACTCGCGCAGTAGGCAAAATTGGGGGCGCGAGAGACAAAGGGGGGACAGGGTCTAGTGACTGAAGCAAATGCGCAAAGGTGGCCTATGTAGCGGTGGCGGTACTTTGATGATACAGATGGTGATAGGGGGTTGCGTACCGAAGCCATGGCAGATATCGCGAGCTTGATGAGCCCGAGGAGCGTATGGAACTCGAGCGAACAAATAACAAAAATGTGTTTTTGGTTTTGGGGGCAATCTCGAGTCGGCCTGGAAACCAGGGGGGGGGGGGGGGGGGTGTCGAGCGTGCGCGTTGGCTCAGCCGTCTAGCTGTTGGTTGAGCGGCAAGAGGTGTGTCGATAAAAGACGAGTGACGGAGGGCGGCGTTGCGTTGCGTTGCTGCGTTGCTCCTTGCGATGTGGTGTGTATTTCTGCAGAAGTTGTGTTTGTCGGGCGAGGAGACGTGTGGTCGGGGCGACCAATTGGAGCTACCGGTAAAGAAACTGAGAGGTACAAGTGCTCGCACGCGCCCAAGTACGAGGTACAGGGGATAATTTTCGGTCCCCAGCCTGTGATCGACCAAGTCACTGGCAATTCCACGTCAGCCAGATTTGGTTAGCGTTTTCTACCAGAATAGTCGGCTGCGGCGGAAATACTTGGGACTTCTCGATTTCAATTGAATGATTTATTTCTTAGTGTTTTCAGTGTATCGAATCCTTTTCTCTTAAC